>PVKC010004729.1:0-34949 GCA_004027635.1 Crocidura indochinensis
TGTTTGGTTCAGAAGTCACACTCAGCAGTTGTCAGGGGCTACTTCCACATCTTTGCTTGGAAATTGTTTGTGGAGGTTTTAGGAGAATGGGGTGCAGTGGAAATTATGGTGCCAGGAACTGTACCCAGGTCTTCTTCACTTAACATGTACTCAGCCATCTGACCTATATCTCCAGTCTCTGAATTGGTTTTATTTTAAATCTTTTTATTTTGAAATAATTTTAGATTTACAAGAGAGTTGAGAAAGATAGTTTAGAACTTCCATATACCCTTCTTCTACTTCTTCTAGTTTTTTCTAAAATGAATATTAATTAACCAAGATAAATGAAAACCAAGAAAGTAATATTGGACTCTGCAGGCTCATGTCCACAACCCAAACTCTGCCTGTCTATTCTCTAAGTAAAGAGAACCTCTCTGCTGATACAGCAGTGCCTTTTAAGAAATGGAAATTGATTTCTTTCCTTTTCCTCCCACCAGGTCCAGGCAGCCTCCACACCCAATTCTGTAATGTCTGCCGACCCACAATCATATCTCATAACTGTAACTCTACTCACTGCCATATATGCATGAACTGTGCAGCATTTCTCTCACCTCACAATGCACACACCTACATTTCACACAGAGAATCAACAGATTTCTGGGGGTAGTTCTAGTTTCCACCAAAAACTTCATGATATTATTACATTATTCTTAGCTTCTCTGATTCCATATTTCTAGGTAGCAATGGTCTTCAAAAGTCATACAGCCTTAAATTGTAGCAAGAGGATAGAGCCAAGGTGGCACTAAAAGTAGCCCCCAAATCCACTTGGAGTCTCAAACTCACAGACCAAAAACAATACAAAGCTTCTGTGGTATAGTAATAGGAAATAAAGTAGTCTGATTTATTTCTAAGAGAACTCTCATGGGGGTAATCTACAAAGATTCACACTCAAAACACAGCAAAAACAATGTGAAGTTCCATAGAAGACCAGCAGAACTCAGTGAGTGAAGACAAGAGCTTAGAAGGCTCTACCAATACAAATCAGCCTATAGCTTCTTAGATAACAATGCTAGAATTAAAATGTTGGGATGTTTAACAGCTAAAAGAAACAATGGAACAGGTAATCAATAGAGCAAAAGAAAGGACATGAGAAAACTATAATCAGAAGTGATAGAACTGAAGAGGATGGTAGGTTAAATTAAAGACTCAATAAAAGGCCTCAGCAGCCAAATTAAATAACAGCAAATCTCTAAGCTCTAGGACGAAATGCAGAAAGCTTCTATAAAACAACAGAAGGGCTCAAGGTTGAGGGGTGGAGTATGAAAAGAAATTAACAGCACGAAAGAAAATACATAAAAATAGATCAACAAGAAATATTTAATCAATAAAATTATAGATAAGAATGTTCCACAATTGGAGAGTGCAAACACACAAATTCAAGAAGCTGGGAGGGTACTAATTAAAACAGATACATAGAAAAATTTCTAAAACACTTATAATCAAAATATAGTCTGATTACATATTGTAGTAAAAAAAAGGTATAGAGATAGAATATGGTAAGCAGCAAGATCAAAGAAAGAACTTAATATACAGAAGTATTCCCATTAATTTTCACAGCATATCTATCAAATGAAACTATATAGGTTAGAAGAGAACAGTAAAATATAGTAAAAAACGAACAATAACCAAAAAATCTACCCAATCATTGTTCTTCTATTCTCTCAGTTGGTTCAACTCCACTGTGTGGCTAGTCTTTCCTGTTGTCCTACATATCATTCAACTTGATGGTTCTTTACAACTTACAGATCTCCCCTGTTCCATCTTCTCCCCCTCCTTTGCATTACACAAAACAATTTCCCTCAATTCCATTTATTACTTGTTTACCTATACTCATAACACTCTTTTTCTACCCAAAAGAACCTCTCAGCTATTTTGTTATCTTTAAAGATAGTGTAGGAGAATAATTTTATTAACACATTAACAAATATAAAATCTTCAATATAATACAAATATTAATCATTTCACATTGTTCAAATGAGTCAAAAAATGATTAACTTCAAACTAATTTTTCAGAAGCCAAAGTGGTAAGACAGTAGATAGGGCATTTGTCTTGCCAACCCAGGTTCAATCCCCAGCATCCCATAGGGTACTCCAAGCCTGCCAGGAGTGATTTCTGAGTGTAGAGCCAGGAGTATCGCCTGTGTCCCTTCTCCCACAAAAATTGTGTTTTCCAGTACATAGAACAATAACCTTTCTTCTGAAAGGCACCTATATTTTTTAATTCAAATTTCATGTTTAAAAATTAGCTAAATTAAAAAAAATACTGTTCATTTCTGTGGATACCTAAAATTTTGTAATAAAAATTTCCTTCCTTCTCATAGTCTACTTTCAAAATCTGACCAGCCACATGCGATACCAAAAATGATTCTAAATTATCATCCTTTCATTTCTTCCTTACCTCTACAGATATATGTTAGAAAAATTAGTAACTGAGAACTTAAATTCTATTGCTTTTATCAAAGAGGGAAAAGTGAGCAATTTAAAGCTCATTAATACATTTTGACCACATCACCTGAAAATGCTATAAGGTTAAATTTATTTCTACTTTCAATGTACCATGAGTCAGTAAACAAATAAACATATAGGCAATATTCTCTTCCAGAATACTGAATGTATTTTCTGTAGTTGATTAAAAGCTGAAAACCAAAGAAAGAAAAGATAATTCTTAAGAACTTACTACATATAGATTAATATATTTCAAGCTTCTAAAAAAGAGATAATTAAAAAGAATCGTCTAAAAATTCAGTGAATCAAAACAGCTGATTTCATTTCTTTAAACTTTAACTATTTTCCTTCTTTTTTCTACATGTACAAGGCTATGCTGGATTCCTTTTCCATTCGATTTATATCAAGCAACTTAGAATTATATTATAACTGACCCAGTAAAGGGTGTTATAAAAAAGAGAAAAAAAAATCACATGCCAATGAATTTCTATTACTATGTTATTTTGCCCCTTAAAGCTTATTTTTTTTCTTAAAAGCAGTTTAGCTATAAAGCTATCATGTGCTTGCTACAGCAACCAGATTGTCTTTTACATGTTTAAGATCACAGCAACAACACTGAGCTTTAATAGAGGGTCCCTGGGGCTTATTTAAATCTTTAAATAACAACACTGTTTTATTCTTTTCCTTAAGTGTTCCTATTTACATAAAAAACTAATATATTGAGTCTGTTACTACTATACTTCTTCAGTGGTAAAGAACTCTGAATTTTTAGAGTTATAATTTTTTAAAAGAAGAAAAGAAACATATAGTTATTACTTTTAGAGAGTAGAGGAAAAAAAAGAAACTGAAAATATTTGTAGACATTTCATCTAACTTTGAAAATAGCCCTGTTTATCAAAAGGCTCTAAGAGTACAATGAATTCACAAATAAATAGAATAAGTACAATAAATAAAGAATTAAAAATGCTTTGTCTACTTGAAATGAACCAGCAAGTTTGAATAGGAATGAAGTTGGAATGAAATAAAGATCACATGTTACTTCTCACCAGCCATTAAATTTTCCAGAAAAAAAAAAATACAAGCATAAGCTATCCTGTCTCATCCTAATTAATCAGCAGTGCTATGATTGCATGCCTGTGGTCACAAGAGCGAGAACATGTAGATGAGTCACTGGCCAAACAACAGGACAACATAAAAACAAGTCTGTGCTCTTATCAAGCTATAAGTCAGTAACATTATACTTAAGAGTCATACTTTCAGATTTTTTTTCCAGTAACAACAAAAAGTCATGTCACAGAGAATTAAGTGTTTTATTTAATTCCCCACCCTCCCTTTCTTTTCCCTTTGTTGTTGCTACAATGACTCTAGCCAAAATCAAATAGCAGAATCACTGTGGCCATCTTGGAGTATGTGGCCAAGTTTCAAAGACTTAACTCACAACCTCAGATTTACAAGGTGCTTTTAGACACTGAGCAATCTCCAAAATCCCTCTTATGTGTTTTTAAAGCCTTTTTTTAAAGAACAGTTTACAGAAAGGTTCACAGAAAAACAGAATACTACAGTGAATTGCTTTTATTAACAGTTCCCCCTATATATGCCTAGCCTCCCTGATTACTGAAATCCTCATAGCAAAGTACACATCTTTCACAGCTGATCCAAAATTGACACGTTCTAACCAATCCAAATTCAGAGATTGCTTGAGGGTTCACTCATGGTATTGGACATTTTATGGTTTAGAAAACGTCTCCATCATTCTAATCCAACATAGCATTCAATATTTTCATTGCATAAAAGCCCCTCAAAATCCTTATACTCCACCTATATGTCCCTCCTCTCCCATTTCAGCTTCTAACAACCACTGTTTTTTTTTAATGGTTCCACAATTTTATCTTTCCCAGAATTCATTATAGTTAGAACAATCAATATGCTGCCTTTCCTTATTAGCTTCTTTCATTTAGTAATATGCCTGTAAGTTTCCTCTTTGTCTTTTCATGCTTCATAGCTCATTTGAATCACTTTATGTTTATGAATAAATTATTCATGTAGGTACAAAATAAAAGTCAGTGAACAAATATTTAGAGCATCACAATATGGTACTCATGCAAATTAAACCCCACTAACTATAAATAGAAGTTACAAGTTATCTATATTTGTATATGTAGGAAAAAAATAAAAGTTTAAAGCTACCTGAATTCCATATAAAGAACTTTATAGGTACCAAAAAACATGTATAAAACACTATTATGTAATCCTGATTACACTCCAATTGTTTTTTGAGGAAGGGGTCAGCCACACTCAGTTGTGCTCAGGGTTAACTCCTGGTGGTGACCTGGTAAAATATATGTGATTGGGGGATTGGCTTTCTGCAAGGGAAGCACTTTATACCCTTATTATCTTATTTGTATTTTTTTAAGATAAAAACGTAATTTCTACTTTCAAAATTCTCCTTTTGAAATCTTGGAAACCATTAGTCATTAATAGACTATACTTATGTCCAAAAAAAAAGAAATACATATAAGATATAGCAAGATTTATCTGTTCAGGACTAGTACTACTCATTCAAATTAATATAGGCTTTATTTCTGTCAAGTTCCATGAATTTCTAAATTTTGTTTTTTTCCTAAATCAAGTTAGAGATTCCTCCCACATGAGAACTAGCTAAAGTCATGGAAAATGTTAGCCTTTAAATTCATCCAATTGGGGATTATCCGTGCCAGCAAAAACCAAACCAAAACAAAAAAATTAAGTTTCTTTTCAAGTCAGAAAACAATACAATCATATTCTAAATCCCTGAACCAATATCTAACTCAAAATAGCGAGGTGGATTCTACTAACATTGCTACAAAAATTATTTTTAGTCATAACCAAGTAATGAAAAGTTTATGCCTGTATCTACAATTGGAAATAAAAAGAATAAGAAAGTTGAACTATGTTATAGAATTTCAAAGACAATTCAATATTGATGATTATCATTAAGACATCAGAGATGTTTGAGGAATATCAGAGTTAAGAAGAAACTAAAAACTAAATAGCAGTTGAGTTATGTGCATTTTCTGGTCACAAGATGTAACCATCCCTATTTCTCACAAAGTAGAGTAACATCAACTGTGTGTAGCTAAGAAAGATTTATCAAAGCTTAATTGGTATTATTTCTGATGATAATCAAAAAATTTGAAATATTTGAAATCCTTAATAAAATAATTACAAATATCTATTAAAGATTATATATAAAATTATATATATAATTAAATAATCCTTAACACAATAAAATTATTAAAATCCTTAATATTGGTCTTTAAAAGATCCTTGAAATGTTGAAGCATGACGCTTGAAACTTCTTTTTAACATAAGCCAAAATATCTGTTTTTCTCTTATCATATCATATGGTTATTTATTATTCCAAGGACCCAAACGAGCTTATTTAGGATTTTTGTCGTAGGCACATATTATGATGGGCACTTATTGAATTATTTCCCCCGATGAATAAACAAATGATTATACTATGTCTGTATTTATAGAATCCATCATAGGTAGACTATTGTATACCAATGAAATTCACAATTATGGATTCAATCACCAGAACTATCCTTTCTTTTTACTCTATTTCATGGCAGTAGCCTTAATCTAGATCTCAGCCAAAGGCAACATGAAAGACTAAATAGTCCAGCTACAATGGGTGAGTCAGCAAAATTCTACTAAAATGACAATAAAAATATCTCAAAAATAAAATGTTCATTAACTAGCAACAGTATTTCATCTCTCATTAAATTTGCCAATCTGCAAAACATAATCTTGATTACTGCCTAAAAATGTTGGTAAGCTGAAAAAATTCATACAAGTATTTTGACTTCTTTAATTCAAAAGCAACAATAGAAATGAGTATTTTCCCTAAAATGCCATTGCTTTCATTGGAATGGATTGTATTTTTATGCAATCTTTTACTTAATAAAAATCTTGCAAGTAAAGTTAAATGTGAGTCCAACAAGTGCAATTTCCAGGATTTCCTTCAAAATCAAAGAGCATATGCTCTTACTGGAGGGTCTGTTTTTATCCAAGTAGTTTCCTCTCCAGAAAGAACCCCAGTTTTATTAGAAATCCCAGAGCAATATGATACTTCATTTGACTTTCTAAATGTAGGACCACTGAGTTAGAATTGTTGACAAACAGAAGATCATAGATAGTTATGGAAATTTAATTTAAAATTTCCCAAATTTTTATATGTATTCAAGCAGGATGTCATATAAATATACAACACCTTTCATTGTTCAGAGCAAGAGGATGTTATTTTATGCCTTGGAACTTGGTAACTTTTTTAATAGTTTCTAATCAAAATAAAAGAGTAACAAGTCAATGAATAAGTCTATCTGCAGCAGAGTAGTCTTTGTTTGTATAATATTACTATGCACTCGGTAGCTACCCAATAAATATTAATTGATAATGATGGAAAAGAGCTTTATAAACAGATAGTTTAGAATAAATTCACTAAAAATGTAGAAGGAAACATTGTACTCCTCAAGAGAAGCATAAAAGCAGAAATTAAACAAGACCTCCACTCGGAAAATCTAAGCCCACTGTTAAGGCAGCTGTTCATAGTCCAGAGCAGACATTTTTCTTCGTCATCCTAGCATTAACAGCATTAAATGCCTATTTGCATATGGTACTGTACAAAGAGAATCACACAAATGCCTGTGAGCCTTATTTGTTATAATTTGCAATGACAATATTGGCAAGAACAAATAAGTATCCATAGAAAAATAAGCACAATTAAACAATTCTTTAAAATCTAATTATATCATATGACCATAAAATAAATGTCTGATAAAATTAGACACAAAAATACTAAAAGCATTTATTTATTATATAAACCAATATTTTAGCAAGTAAATATTGGTTTATAGATGGGACCTACAGTTTGCATATAAATAGCTAATAAACAGACACACACATATCTTACAGACAGAACAGGAAAAAATAACAGAATAAGTCAGAAGTTAAAATGGGCATAATAAAATAAATGACTCTTCAAGTACTCAGAAAGTAAATAAAAAAGAAAAAGCAAATAGAAGTGATAAATGATAATGGACTGACTGGCATAAGATAGTATCAAAGAAAAAACAATTAAAATAATCAATTCAGAAAGTCTTCTTTAAAGAACATATTTTTCAAAAAACACTTGACTAATAAGAAAAATAAGCTAGCATATAGTGAAGTTTAAAGAAACTGAGTGTAGAAGAAACACAAATATGAAAAAATAGAGAACAGGGGACAAGTGGTCTCAGGTTCATAGGTGGTAAAAAGAGAGAGAGAGAGAAAACTAAATATCCAAGCCAAAAACAACAACAATGAAATCATCAGACCCAAACTTCAACAATCATAACTTAAAAAGGGTTGTTATAGTGGCAGGCTGGGGGCAGGGAGTTGTGGCATGGAATGGACTCTGGGAACATGGTGGAGAGAGATTGACAATGGTGGTGGGATTGGCTCTGAAACATTATTATATCTGAAATCCAACTATGAAAAACTTAGAAAATCACGATGGTTTTAATAAAATATTTAAAAAGAAAAGATATTTGGGGGTCAGAAAGGTAGCATAGTGGCTAGGGTGCTTGCCTTGCACAAAACAATCTAAATTTGATCCTCAACAAACCATATGGTCTTTTAAGCCCACTAGGAGTGACTTCTAAGAAGCTAAGAGTAACCCCTGAGAACCATCTGGTATAGTTCAGCAACAAATAATAAAGATATTCGAAATGGGAGGGAAGCTATAGAATGTGAACTATAAGCACTTAATAATCAAATAACCTTATGTGATATTTCTTAATATAGTAATAAACCTAAGATATAGATGTAGATATAGATATATATATATAATGGTATTCATTATATAGAAATGAAACTATAAGGATTTCAGGACACATCATCTCATAAAACTGTACCGTTCAAGGAAACACAAATGCCTCAACTAGCACATTAATGGTCATTTGTCATCTCTTTTATAACATAAAATATATTTCAGAATTTCAAAAGATTATTATATTCAATTAGCATGTCCCTGAAATTACTTATCAAAATAGCAAATTTCTTACTCAGTTAGCTGAGTACATACATACATACATAGCAAGTACCTGTTCTCTAGCTGGCATATAGTAAGTACATGATAGCATTGCCAAGTTAATATTTAATTGTTTAATTCTGACAACACAGTATGCAAAATTAATTCATTCAATAGACACTTATCTAGTTTCTGTCAGGTACTACACTACTACGCTAGGTGTCAGAGTCACACCAATGAGCAAAACTAAGGACCTATTATCATAATGTCCCTAGGCTGACCAGACAGATGACATCTAAGGAAAAGTATTATACAGAGAGCTAGAAGAATTATGAGAGAGAGAGAGAGAGAGAGAGAGAGAATAAGAGAGAATCAAGCAAGAAACTCAAGAGAAAGGGGGCCTTTTAATCTAGAATAGTTAACAAGGCCTTCCTGAAGTAGAACTTTACATGACATAAAGCAATGCAACTGTTTTTAAAATGAAAAATTTCTAGTTTTGGGCCCTGGAGATAGCATGGAGGTAAGGCGTTTGCCTTTCATGCAAAAGGTCATCGGTTCGAATCCCAGTGCCCCATATGGTCCCCCGTGCCTGCCAGGAGCAATTTCTGAGCATGGAGCCAGGAGTAACCCCTGAGCGCTGCCGGGTGTGACCCAAAAACCAAAAAAAAAAAAAAAAAAAAAAAAAAAAAAAAAAAAAAAAAAAAAGAAAATTTCTAGTTTTGAAAATAAAAAGTACTAATGCCCATAAGCAGTAGAGGGCCTGACATGTCCAAGAAAATCAAGTAGGTTTGAGTAGTTCCTTCCCGTCTAGTGGGACCACGAGGGTGAAAGGGCAGGCTGGAGCCAGACCAAAGGGCTTTTGACGATAAGAACTATAAATCTCATCCAGAATATGACTTGAAGAAAGCACCAAAGAGTACTAAAGGACACTGCAGTGTTATCTGTCTCAGTGGGGAACAGAATGTCAGCAGGTGAGCAATGGAAGCAAGGAAACTACAGCACTTGCCCCAGAGGAAGACAATAGCACCAAGAGATAGATGGAAGCAGTGGTATTGGAGGGTAGAGGGAATAAGTAATTACCAACTTTGAAAAAAAAAAATATATATATATATATACATAGGAGGACCACACCAGGCAGTACTCAGAGCTTACTCCTAGCTCTACTTCATGGATCACCCTGGATTGTCTCAGGGGAAGGGGGGGAACCATGTCATTTGTCAGAAATTAAACCATGTTATCTGTGTACAAGGCAAGGAAATGCAAGTGCCTTTGCCACTTTGCTATCTCTTTCACCTCAAAACTGTGATAGGTGAAGAACAACAGGATAGGCTGAAAGGACAAGAACATCATGAAAACATTAGAAACTGTAAATATGTGATTAAAATTACTTGATATCAAAACAAGTAACCAGCAAGAAATAAATCATATTCGTTTACTTATTAGAAGGAACTATACAAAGGAGAGGCTTAGCACCTTCAGTACAAGTTCAGAGGTCAGCAGGAGAAAGAAAAGAAGTGGGGCTCAAGAGATTCAAATCTACCCAGGCTTTCAGAATGTGAGTCAGAAAATCAGACTAACTTGATTGTCATCTAACATTGACACTGGTTACCAATACTTCAGAATTTTAATCTCAGGTAATAAATATGAAACATTTTTACTGATATAGAAGCTTCATCAAAGAACTACTTAATGAGATTAAGCTATAAGGACTCTTCCAACTTGCCAATAATATAGACAGGGATATGGCAGCCGAACCTGAGCAACTTTTCATTTCTTTCACAATAAATAATTAACTCCACAGCTTCAGTATAAAAAGATTATCCAGGGTACAGACTATAAATGTAAATTAACTAGAAATGCAATGAGTCAGAATAGAACTATAAAAATGTTTCCCTGTTAAGTAAAGAAAAATAAACAAGCAAGATTAGCCAGAGGAAGAACAAAAAAGTATGAGAATACCGAGATAAAACTATAACTGGTGTGTAACAATAAGATGTAAAAACAGTGGTTACTAAGAAAATGCAAATGATGACTTCAATCAGTCTGAATCCATATGAGATAATGATGTAAAGAAAGCATCTGAAAATGCTTTTACAGAGATTAGAAATATGAAATATAGAAAAGGGATGGGAATATATGATACAGGGAAGTAAACATTCATATAAAGTTACAGTCTTACTGGTTTTTTTGTTTGTTTGTTTTTGGTTTTGGTTTTGGTTTTTGGGTCTCACCCAGCAGTGCTCAGGGGTTATTCCTGGCTCTACGCTCAGAAATCGCTCCTGGTAGGCTCAGGGGACCATATGGGATGCCGGGATTTGAACCACAGACCTTCTGCATGCAAGGCAAATGTCTTACCTCCATGCTATCTCTCCAGCCCCAACTGTTTTACTATAGGTGTAAAGATTTCTCCATGAAGGAGATATGAAAAATGGAAAGAAGGATGAAGCCATAATCTTGAATAAGAATTATGAAAGAAACCCTAACAAAGGGGCACAGAGATTCTAATTTTGGTGTAAAATAGAGCAGGTATCTTAACTCAATATACCATATTCTACAACTAAGAGCAACACTGTTTTAAATGTTCAAATATCAATAGTCAAATATTTAGATTTTCTTCACCTGCACAGCCTGATTGAAGTACATATTATCAAAATAATTTTTCAATAAAGCTTAACAACTTGAACAATGCTTGCTGACACAATTGATGGTTCAATACTGACGACTAGTGGTCACTAGCATGGTAACTTCCTGTTAGATAAAGCCAAGATTTTCAGCATCAAACTTTAAAACAGACTAGAAATTATGTGAAAAATTTAGCTATTCCGATATAAATATTCCAAAACTAGAAAAGACTATATTCATAAAGGCTCATAAGAATTTTTTTCTATTCATTATTTACAATATTCTCAAAGTCAATCAGTATTTGTTAATAATCCCTAAAAGAAACAATTCCATGATGCTAAGTTCACACACCCACACACACACACACACACACACACACACACACACACTCACACATACACAGTTCACAGTTAAATTACATTTTTTAATATTTCAGACATTTCACTTGTAGAACTAATATTAAGGATATTTCCTTCCTAAATATTTTTCTAATTTGATCAAACAATAAGACAGAAATCAGTTTTTTTAAAGTTTTTTATGTAATCTGAAAATATTAAATAAAAGGTTATTTTCCTTAAGCTGAAATACTTAAAATCTAATGGTAATTATGTGCATTTTTTATTGCCTTTCCTTCTCCTTTGTATTGCTGTTGTTTTGCTGCTGGGGGTCACACTTTTGATTGTGGAAATCGAATATTCTTTTTCCTAGTATTAGCAAGGAAACGTTGCTAGGGGTGAAATTAGGGATCCCAGATAATACTAGGATCACCAGGGATGCCTAACTGTGCTCATGTACACTTTGACTATATGTCCATGGTTTCCAGACATGCACACTTTTGGATTCAGTGCTAAAAGGTCTTTATTGTTTAAGTTGTTCTGTCTTATTGCACAGTTTGGGTGGCTTTGCTTGCACACGCTTAGCTAAAGTGTGCCAGAGGTGATACACTTTTTATTTGAGGCATCAGGAATCATAGAATATTTGATCCCTCACCCCAGTTGAATCGTAATAGACTGTTTATGGGATCGCTGTGTAGGGATATGGTATGTAGGGAACTTGTTTTACAAACTGCTGAGCTGGATTTAATGTCAAGCACTCCCGATGGTCCCCTGAGCCTGTCAAGAGTGATCCCTGAATTCAAAATCAGGAGTAAGCCCCAAGCACAGGTATGACCCAAAAAACAAAAAAAAAAAAATAGATAATATTTACAACATTCAAATTCAAATTAAATTTTAATTTAATATAAATTGTTTAAAGTAGTATATATTAAACCTAAAGAAATTAAAACGCATTGTTTCCTTTCTTCTTTTCAAGAATAAGTGCATATACACACATTACTGCATACAAGTCTTTTTCTAAAATGATCATTTCTTACTGAGAATGTGCTACGCACCTATATGGACATTCATGTTTGAAAGTCATATTTATTCATTCAACAACTATTTGAGACCACTATGTGATGAACGCTGTCCTATATGGTGCAGAAACAGATGTAGGGAACAAATTTCTGAGCAATCGAGTTTACATTCTAATGTGGAATATATACAACATTGCTTATAAAGAGATAAATAACTATAGCTTATATTAGAGCTATGAAATAATTAAGCAGTATGATATGATAAGGAGTGACAGGGCAGAAAAAGCAAATTTTAGGAAAAAGAAGAAGGATCTATTCTCTCCTAGAGGTAACTCTAATTAAACATAGATGATGAAACGTATAAGAAGTTATACTAAGTCACACCAAATGTCAGGAGGGGAAAAAATAATGGGAGGGTGTGGGAACAGTCTAATAAGACAATGAGAGAAAACCACTGTTGCTAGAGTACAGGCTTCCTGGAGTAATGTACTATTAATTTCACAGCATTCAAATTTTAGGTTAACCATATAAAGAATGGAAATATGTACCATATTTTTCACTTTATAAGATGCACCTGGCCATAAGACACACATAGTTTTTAGACAAGGAAAACAAGAACAAAATATTCTAAAGCAAATGATGTATTAAAATATTTAATAAGCTATAACAATAATATTTCAACCATGTTACGTGAACAGCAGTCAATGTGACATTAAGAATCATTATGACTGTCTATCCTCCCCTGCATCAGACTTCAGCTCCAGGCAACATTCACTCCATAAGACACACAATTTCCCCCATCTTTGGGGAGAAAAAGTGTGTATTATTGTACAAAAAATACAGTAATCTATAGCTGTCAAAGGCGGTGGAAAGCAGAAAAATAAATACATAGCACATGTGGAATACAAAGGAAAACAAGAAAGGTGAATGGAATAATGGAGATAAGGAGAAAATTAAAGTAACAAAATGCAAGATCACTTGTAAAGATAATGATGATACTAGCAATGTAATCTAAGTGGCCTTTTATCAGGGCAAACAAGGTGGCTCCAGTGGTTAAAACATGTCTTGCCACACAATCAACTATCTTTATTAAAGGGGCAAGAAATCCAAAATGAATCAAGTAAAGTCTCTTCAACAAGTGGCGTTGACACAACTGGTTAGCCACTTGCAAAAAAGCGAACTCAGACTCCCAGCTAACACCATGCACAAAGGTAAAATCCAAATGGATTAAAGATCTTGATATCAGGCTTGAAATCATAAGGTATATAGAAAAACATATAGGTAAAATACTCCAAGACATTAAGACTAAAGGCATCTTCAAGGAGGAAACTCTATTCTCCAAATAAGTGAAACAGAGATAAACAGATGGGAATATATTAAGCTGAGAAGCTTCTGCACCTCAGAGGAAACAGTGCCTCGGATACAAAAGCCACCCACAGAATGGGAAAAATTATTCACCCAATACCCATTAGATAAGGGGTTAATATCCAAAATATACAAGGTTCTGACAGAACTTAACAAGAAAAAAACATCTAACCCCATCAAAAAAATGGGGAGAAAAAATGAACAGACACTTCCTCAAAGAAGAAATACAAATGGTCAAAAGACACATGAAAAAATGCTCCACATCACTAATCATCAGGGAGATGCAAATCAAAACAACGATGAGGTACCATCTCACACCACAGAGACTGGCACACATCATAAAGAATGAGAACAATCAATGCTGGCAGGGATGTGGGGGGAAAGGAATTCTTATTCACTGCTGGTGGGAATGCCGTCTAGTCCAGCCTTTATGGAAAACAATATGAAGATTCCTCAAAGAACTGGAAATTGAGCTCCCATATGATCCAGCTATAGCACTCCTAGGGATATACCAAAAATCCCTTCCTTACACCTATATTCATCGCAGCACTATTTACCATAGCAAGACTCTGGGAACAACCAAGATGCCCTTCAACAGACGAATGGCTAAAGAAACTGTGGTACATATACACAATGGAATATTATGCAGTCATAAGGAGAGATGAAGTCGTGAAATTTTCCTATATTTGGATGTATCTGGAATCTATTATACTGAGTGAAATAAGTCAGAAGGAGAGAGAGACACACACAGAATAGTCTCTTTCATCTATGTGTTTTAAGAAAAATTAAGAACATTATTGTAATAATGCCCAGAGATAATAAGAAATGAGGGCTGGAAAAACAGGCTCACAATATGAAGCTCACCACTCTGCAGTTAGGGAAATAACTACACTAACAACTATCATGACAATCTTAATGAATGAGAGAAGTAGAATGCCTGTCTTGAATACAAGCAGGGATTGGGAAGGAGGGAGAAAGAGCATTGGTAGTGGGCATGTTTAACTGGTGAATGGGGGGTGTGTCCTGTTTATGACTGAAACACAAATACAATCATGCTTGTAATAATGTTTAAAGATTTTATTAAAAAAAAACATGTCTTGCATGTTGAGGATACTGGGTTTAATTCCCAGCACCACCAAGGCTCCTTGAGCACAACTACCTATGGCCCAGAAGGGTTTCTCAAGCACCTCTATTGGATATGAGCTCTATCAGGTATAGTACTGTGCATGTGTGTATTCATGAGTACATGTATGTATGTTAACATATCATAGCATTAAGTTAATTTAAATTTAAATCTATTCCAAAACAATAATTTAATTATATTGTCCATCATAACTCCATTTTAAAAGAAAATATTTGAAATTTAAAAATAATTTTAAGGGGCCCGGGAGATAGCATTGAGGTAGTGCATTTGCCTTTCATGCAAAAGGTCATCAGTTCGAATCCCGGTGCCCCATATGGTCCCCCGTGCCTGTCAGGAGCAATTTCTGAGCATGGAGCCAGGAGTAACCCCTGAGCACTGCCGGGTGTGACCCAAAAACCAAAAAAATAAAAAATAAAAAAATAAAAAAATAATTTTAAGTAAAATTTACAATAGTGAAAGGTATTAAAAATTAAAATCCATACATATCTTAAAATCTCAATGCATTGAGTCATAAGAGAAAACATAACACAAGTTATTTTAAAACTAAAGATAAATAACTGGAAAAAGAGCTTATTGAAAGATAATTTACTAAAAAATTTATAGTATTAATTTTAACATGATAGTAAATTACTATTTAACTCACAAACTCATAAAATAAAATCACATCAAAATTAAAAATTAAAAAATAATATCCTACAGTTAAAAGCAAAGTTATGAAATTACAAATAGTCAAAAAGGAAACTAATCATTTGTCTAGCAAGACTAGTAAAGAGAAAGGGAAAACCAATAAGTAAATCATGTTAACGGGAAAAACAGACTATAGATTCAGAGATAAAAATGAAAAAATAATAAAGCAGAGTGATGATTGCTTTCTTAAATTGACTTCAAAATATAGTAAAATTAATGACTCAAAAAATCATTAGCCATCAAAATGCCTTGAAAACTAAAAAGTCAGGTACAATGGAAACTGATAGAGTGCCTGTGTGACAGGCAATGAAACCTGAGATTCAATTCCCAGAACTATCCTACATGCTAAATCAGATCATGGTCGGACCCTAAAAACCACAAGAAAGCATACAATATCCTATAAAACAACCAAGCACATCTGAGTACAATTCAGATATGCCAGCCCTTCTTCAAAGACTGAAACTATGGCCAAGCACGACCACGTTTCTTCACCGCAAGCAACCAAGAATGCAAGCACCACAACCAAGAATGACACCCATCCCAGACATCATAACAATGCAGGAAATAGAATAAACAGTAAATGAGAATAAACAATAAAATTAGTAGGGAATATGGCTCAAGCAACATTAACTAGTGTTTCACCTATAGAAGGTTTGATCCCTCGGGGCCTGAGTGATGGCACAGCGGTAGGGCATTTGCCTTGCACGTGGCTGACCCAGAACAGACCATGGTTCCATCCTCTGGCATCCTATATGGTAACCCAAGCCAAGAGCACTTCCTGAGTGCATAACCAAGGGTAACCCGAGCGCCACCAGATGTTGTCCAAAAAATAAAAAAAATAAAAAAAAAAGGTTTGATCTCCTACACCTCTAGGAATGACCCCCAACCATTAAGACAGATTTTAAATTTTAAAGCTATCTAAGCTATCTAAACTATTGTGACAGTAGTAGTGAAAGAAATAGAATGCCTGTCTTGTATACAGTCAAGGGATGAAAGAGGAGTGAGATGGGGGCCAGTGGTGGTGGGAATGTTGCTCTGGTGAAGGGGGGTGTTTTGCTTATGACTAAAACCCAACTACAAACACATTTGTAATCATGGTGTTTAAATAAAGATAAAAAATAAAAGCTATCTAATCAAGAAAGACTTTAAGGAATTACAATCTCAGCTTCTAAAAAGATTGTCTTCTATACATATTGGTGAGAAAGGTTTTAGGCATAATTTTTCACAAGCATTTAAAAAATTAAACATTTCCTCTATTTAAACAAATAGTACCAAGGAACAAAAAAGGAAGAAGCCACTAAATTCACTTCATTTAAGTAATCTTAATTATTATCATAAACATTATACTAAAGGTACACTAACAAGTGGACTCAGTAATGCAAAAAATGTACAATATGACAAAGTCGCAAAAATGCAAAAAGTTCTCAACACTTTAGGACTTAACTGCTTTTCCATATCAAAAGTGAAATAAAGGGACTGGAGTGATGGTGATGCAGTGGTAGGGCATTTGCCTTGTACACAGCTGACCCAAGAAGGACCTTAGTTCGATTCCCAGCATCCCATATGGTCCCCCAAGTCAGGAGCGATTTCTGAGCACATAGCCAGGAGTGACCCCTGAGCGTAATTAGGTGTGGTCCAAAAATAAAAATAAAAATTTTTAAGTGAAATAAAGCAGCGAGAATACGGATATATTTAACAATATCCTTGTGACCTGGAAAATTATCTCTCTGTCAGCAAAGTAGGAATAGAAGACAAAGTTCTTAATCTAAAAAGAAGAACAACTATCACTTGAAACCAAAACAAATACAACATTGTTAATACTCAAATTTTTCACTATAAATACTGGAATAAAGAAAGGGTTCTTGGGGCTGGAGCGATAGTACAGCAGTAAGGCATTTACCTTGCACACAGTCAACACATAACAAACCCCACTTTGAATCCTGGCATCCCATATGGTCCTCCGAGCCTGCCAGGAGCGAATTCTGAGCAGAGCCAGGAATAACCCTGGAGAGCCACTGGGTGTAATCTCCCCACTCCAAGACAAAAAAAGACAGAGAATAAAAAGGGTGCTTGTTTTTTTTCTCTTCTATTTAGTGTTGCACTTGAGTTTCTAACTAATGCAAAAAAAAAAAAAAGAAAGAAAAGAAAATGATAAAACAATTTATAGTTTCAGGGACCGGGCGGTGGCGCTGGAGGTAAGGTGCCTGCCTTGCCTGCGCTTGCCTAGGACGGACCTCGGTTCGATCCCCCGGTTCCCATATGGTCCCCCAAGCCAGGAGTGACTTCTGAGCGCATAGCCAGGAGTAACCCCTGAGCGTCAACAGGTGTGGCCCAAAAACAAAACAAAACAAAACAATTTATAGTTTCAAATAATGATAATCTACACAACAAATGATATAACACAGCTAAGAAGTTAGAAGAATTAATAGAATCATTAATGGACTCATTACACACAAATTTTGGACAGAAGAGTCATATACAAAGACAAATGCAATTAGAGCCATCAAGGAAATTATCACACTTACTGTGTAAAAACAAAACATAAGTCTAACACAAAACCTCCAGTACTTTTATAAGGATGAGTCAAATATTATTGGAGAAATAAGAAAAAAATTTGTCAAAAAGCCAGTAGATAAAAGAGCAGCTAGGGCACAATCCTATTCCCAGCACCACGTGGTTCCGCAAGCAACATAAGGCACAGCCCTCAAGCCCTTCAGCACTTCTGGGGTGATATCAGTATCCTCAGCACCACAAGGAACACAAGCAGCACTGCATCCTCAAACACTAGCATTGAACTGATGACCTGACTGGCAAAGAATCTTTGGGTGATGCCCCAGTCTCCTGAGCAAAACCCAGAGGTAACCTCTCCCATAAGAAAATACCTCTTTGGATGTAAAGTAACAGTTCTGCAGGTAGGGTTCTTACTTTGTATGTGGCTGTCCTGGGTTAGACCCCCAGCACTACAAATGTGTCCCCTGAATCCAGCACTACTTATGATCCCCAGAGCAACATTAGAACTGATCCATGGGGCCAGAGCAGTTGCACAAGCGAGAAGGCATCTGTCTGCCTTGCCTGTGCTGGCCTAGGACAGACTGCATTTTGATCCCCTGGTGTCCCATATAGTCCCCCAAGCCAGGAGTGATTTCTGAGCGCATAGCCAGGAGTAACCCCTGAGTGTCACCGGGTGTGGCCCCCCCAAAAAAAAGTGAATCTTGAGTACAGAGACAAGAGTAAACCCTGAGCACCAACAGGTGTAGTCACAAGGACAAAAAAAAAATTACCACATCAGATTAAACTCTATTGGCATTTATATTAATAAATATATTCAATATATTTATACTTAATAATTATAGTGAAGATGTCAACTGGATTTTTTCTTGTTATCTCTTAACAATGTGTAGGATGTAGTACAATGATAAAAAATGAATATCAGTTCAGAAATAGAGAAAAAGATCAACAGACAATTTGAACATTAGAAACAAACTGCCAATAAATATATAGAACTTGTTCAAATTCATTAAAAGAAAAATGCAAATTAACATGAAAATTACAATACTTTATAGCACCAGCATGATTAAAAATAGAAAGACATAAACACAACTGACAGAAATGTGAAGACAGTTTGAACACTTTGGTGACAGAAATGTGATAAAGTAAAACCTAAACCTACAAAAGTTTTGACTTGAGCTTACAGTCTAAGGAGCTTACAGTCTCCTTTACACTATTCTAGAAAACAGTGCTACACTCAATTAAATTAAATAAGCTATTGTCAAACACTGGATCAAAAGAAGTGAAACGTTATTGTTTGCATGATGATTCAACAATTGTTGTAGTTATATACTTAACAATATCTGAATTCAATTAGTAAAAGATTACAGTATTAGAAAAACATTCTAAATTTAAAAGGTATCAAAAGAGGGGCCAGAGCATCAGCACAAAGGGTAGGGCATTTGCCTTGCACATGGCTGTTCCAGGTTAGATCCCCCACATTCCATATGGTCCCCAGAGCCCATGATTCCTGAGTGAAAAGCCAGGAGTAACCCCTGAGCACTGCCAGTTATAACCAAAAAAAAACAAAATAAAGAAATAAATAGAAATAAAAAGGATCCAAAGAATATCATTGCATAAGTAATATAAAGCACACATCTCTTCAGAGAGACTTCTACTGAGAAACCAAAACAATGTTGTTTAGGGGGCCGGGCGGTGGCGCTGGAGGTAAGGTGCCTGCGTTAAACTAGGACAGACCACGGTTCGATCCCCCGGTTCCCCATATGGTCCCCCGTGCCTGCCAGGAGTGACTTCTGAGCGAATAGCCAGGAGTAACCCCTGAGCATCACCGGATGTGGCCCAAAAACAAACAAACAAAAAAAAAAACACACCAATGTTGTTTAAATTATAATTTATGGAATCTGAAGACTAGCTAAGGGTTAAAAGGTTTCTTGCCTTACACATGGCTGAACCAGTTAGCTACACCCCTCCCCACTACATCAAACCCCTCCCAACCCCCAAAATAACTAAATTACAGAATATACACAGCCCCTTTGCTTAGGCCACAAGGAAAAAAAATAGAAACGAAAAATAAAAGGCAAAAAAAGAATGAATAATCCCTTAGAAACTCAACAGGGAAAAAGAATGGCTTTCCCTCGACTAATTTCCAGTGATTAAGACTAGGTTTGACGAGCAGTTGACAAAGCTCAGAGAACCTGAGACCTTATTACACTGGTTTTAGTCAAAGAAGCAGAAGAGCCAAAACCACGGGACTTATTCCCTGCAAATACTACAGCATTGTAACTAGAGGTCTCTGACATCCTAGAATTTTTAATGAGCACTTCCCTACCTCGTAACTTTTAAATGTCATAATTTGCAGTAACGTTAACTTATTCATTTCATGGAGACGGTGGCTAAAAGTCCCGTATCTTATAGATTCAACTTCTCACCGTAGCCAGCAACAAAAACCATCAGCTATTACACAGCACAGACATTCCCACAAGTATTTTTTAATATTGAAAAGAAAGCACTGTTTTCTCTCCTTAAACATAACCTTTCCAAAACTGTCTAAGCCACTTAACTTGGGAGGAAAAAAAAAAAAAACTGTATCAGCCTAAATTAATCCTTTCAGTCCCCACTGCAATGTTTAATCCAAAACCACCTTTTAAAGGCACATAAGTCAGGACTTATATTAAAGTGACAAAATATGAAGTTAAACATTTCTTATCAATAGCAATGCTCCATTGTATTGTCAGAGAAGGAATTCCAAATCATAGATCCAGCTTTTAGTCAAATTGACAATTACTCGGGCTCTGATTTCTCAAGAATAAAGATGGGAAACACTCTCTCTCGCTCTCACTCGCTCTCTCTCTCTTTCTCCTTTCCTCTCCTCTCTTTCCTCCCTTTTTTCTCACTCCTCTCTCTTCTCTATCTCCTCTTTCTCTCTCTCTCTCTCTCTCTCTCTCTCTCTCTCTCTCTCTCTCACACACACACACACACACACACACACACACACACACGGTCTTTGTAATTCTGTGCATTCTGCAGAGAGAAGAAAATGAGTATGGAAAATTTTTTCTAATTTTATTGTGCAAAAAAGAACAATTGTCTCTTCAGTATTATTCTTATGCTCAACAGATGCAATTTGCTAGGAATAAAATATATAAAAATTAAGGTTTTGTTTTGTTATACTTAAAAAAACAAAAGCTACCCACATACTGTATCTAATTATTCAACTAAGTATCCTCTTCAAAGCAATTACCAATTAAAAAGGGCATGTTTCTTTTCACAAAATGGAAGCCAGTGGAATTTTAGAAAATAAAAGCAGATTTTTTTTTCTAGCAGCTTAGAGTACATTCTTTTAGTTCTTAGTTTAAACTGGCAGTGTCTCCTAATATTTTTTAAAAGGTTTTTAATATGTCCATTTAAAGGAGCAAATTGATATCCAAATATAATCTAAGTACACTAACAAGTGCACTTTAAAAAAAAAAGGCATTTCTTTTCTTGTTTCTATTTTTTACGCTTTAAGTATAGATCTAATATTTAAGGGCAATTTCAACAGTCCCAACAAATAAAACTTCTAAAATGATAGTAATGAAACATAACATTATAATAATTCACAAATCTATAGCATAATAAATGTATAAATAAAAATATAAAAATCTTCCTTGCTGTAGCAAAGTATTAAAAATGTGAAAAGATAATACATATTTGCTAAACCACCAAATAACAACACTCTGAAACAAGTTTAATGAAGGAATCAACATGCTAAAATTTATACGTAAAAGTACAATAGACTATATTTAATTTCCAATAGACTCCCCATAAAATAAAGAATTAAAAATCATAATAATTATATATAAGATACCTGGCAGAAAACACCTGAATCAAATGCTCAATTTTCACCATAATGTGAAATTAGTGTTATCACTAATCCTCTAGATTTCCTGCCAAAAATTCAAAAACTATATACAGTAAAGGCAAAAAATAAACAAACCCAAATTTAAAAAAATAAAATAATTTGCCAGTTACTCTATAAGCAAATAAAGACTAAAAAAATGTCCTAGGTTATAGGAGACTAAAGAGACAAGATGAATGATGTTCTGTATCCTAGGCAAAATAATTAACAGCAAAATTTGAGAATGAGCTATAGATTAAACTATATTACTAAGCCATCACTAGTATCCAGTGATGATGAAAGTAAACCAGTACCATATTATTTAGGTGTAAGAATCCTTATATGATGTCTGGTCTGTAACAGCTCAAAAAAATTATGATATAAAGGGATAATGCAAGTCTGGGGAACTTAGGCAGAGTATATAGAAATTAATGGTTCTAATTTTCAACATCTTTAGAAGTCTGAAATTTCAAAACAAAAGGTTTCTAAAATTTAAATGAATTTCATTGTACTTATCAATGTCAATATTCATTCAGTCTGCAAACTTTCCATAAAGGGACAGGCTGGAGATATAACTCAGTGGATTAGAATTTATGCTTCACATGCAGGAATCAGCCCCTTGCATTGCAAGGCATCAAAAATGGCCAGGAGTAACCCCCGCTCCCAGGCTCTAAGCCAACAGCAGTGCCTGAGTACCACCAGGTCAAATCCAAAGCCCTCCCCCAAAATGAAAGTAAAACAGAAACAGTCAATATGTAAACCTTTCTTGGTCGCTCGTTCTCATGCTAGGTCACTAATGTACCCCACAGACAAATGAAAGAGTAGAAGTTTCTGTGCTATAGTAAAACTTAAAACTGTAGTTATGGGGCTGTAGCAATAGCACAGTGGGTAGGACTTTTGCCTTTGCATGCAGCCAACCCAGGCTTGATCCCTGGCATCCCATATGGTCCTCTAAACCTGTAAGGAGTAACTTCTGAATGCAGAGCCTGGAGTAAACCCTGAGCACCAAAAACAAAACCAAACAAAAAACTGTATTTACAAGAATTGACAATAACCAGATTTAAGCCATCAACTCCTGAATTTACTGACCCTTGACTTCATTCAAATAAAGAAAATTTAACCATAGTTACAATGACTTCTAGTAACATTTTTGAGCATGCACATGCTAGATAACATGGTATACACATTACTGCCATTAATAATATAGTTATCTTCATCCCAAGGGATTAAGTACATACTTCTACTGTTTCCCTGAGAAAAAAGGATCTAAAACTATGTAACATGTCCAAGGCCACACAGATAATAAGCATAGACTAGATCTGAGACAGGTCTGACTGTCTTCACATATAATTGCTATCTCCCTAGTCTGACTTGGACTGTACATCCAACAACTATATACCTTGAAAAATATCCAATCTCAAAACTAATATTCTGAGAAACTACTGCATACAAACCTCCTGTAGCTGCAAAGAAATAAGGCCTAGCTGATCCTGCCGTTTCTCTACCAGCTCCCTTTCCGTGCGCATCTCTCTCTCGATCTCTTGAAGCCGACGTTCCACTCGGTCTGAAACCTTAATATAAACAGGAACAGTGACATTATAGAAACGTGAAATAAACAAATAAGAACTAAATTTATGTATTTTATGTCAGATAGACATATTAAATGCTTTAGGCATTTAATATTGGCTTGTTGGCAAAGTCCATTTTAATTGTGTTATCATAAAATAAAGACACTTTAATATCAGTTAGTTACCAAAATATATAATCAGTAGTTTCCAAATAATTCAAACCTAGATGCAAATAAACTTCTCAAAATTTTCAAAGTATAATAATTATAGCAATAATAATAGGTAGATAGTAATGATAATAATAGTAATAAATAATAGATCCAGTTTAAAGTTCAAATAAACGATAAAAGAGTGCCCTCTGGTGATTTAGAAAGAAAAGGCTTTTTTTTTCACAACAGCATTTATTTCTCTAGTGACGCTAAGTTGTTCTCTTTTGCTCCTTTTCATCTTAATTACCCATAAGCAGAACCTTGCTAGGAAGATTTGGAGGTTTATGTAAAGCAAATAATTAAAAGGCCTTTTGTGTGTCAATCTTGTCTTTTGTGATCTCCTAAAAATAAATCTGTTGTAACAAATAAAGTCTAACTTAAAGTGTTTAATTGGACTCTAAACATGAAATTTTCTCTCTGATGCAAAATTTGTCTAGCTATCAGTTATGCAAATTCAAACACAATTCCTTCTATAGTCTCCTTAATAAAAATCAACACTATCTGAAGATAATGTTCAATGTGGTAGATAGAAAACATCTAGAGGGGCTGGAGTGATAGCACAGCAGTTAGGGAATTTGCTTTGCATGTGGACAACCTGGATTTGATACCAGCAATCCCTGAGCACTATCAAGAATAATTTGTAAGCTCAAAGCCTTATGCCTTGAAAACTGGCTGGTATGGCTCAATCAAACAAGCAAAACATAAAGCTTAAAAAAAAAAAGAAAATGAAAAGTTAATATGTGTATTTAATCAAGTAAAGCAATAAACATGGTCTTGTTATAAAAAATCCTCTGTGAACCAAGAAACAAAATTAATATAAAAATAAATCTTCTGAATTTCTGTATGCAAAGAAATAAGAGGAGAAAAAGTTAAATAGTAAACACATTCATAATCACATCGAAAAAGATATAATATTCTTAGAAGGAGCCTAACAAAGGTGAAAGATCTATACCTTGAAACTATAAGGCATTGACTAAAAGAAATAGAAGACACAAAGAAATGGAAAGGCATGTCATGCTTTGGTTTGGAAGAATAAACATGATTGAAATAGTGATATTACTTGGAAGCAATCTGAAATTTCCATGTAATCCCTATCAACATATAGAAAGTAATTCTCAAGAAAATAAAACAATTTTAAAGTTTTATGAAGCTACAAGATAGCCAAAGCAATCTGCATGAAAAGAAAATGGAAGCATCACATGACCTTAAGTTATATTATCAGCAATAGTAATTAAAACATTTTAGAGGGACCAGAGAGATAGCAAAGCATGTAATGTATTCATATTACAAGCAGCCAGACCCAATTAGATCACTGGCTCCCTACATAGTTCCCCTAAGCACCACCAGGAATAATTCCTGAGGATAGATGCCTGAGCAGAGAGTCAGGAGTAAGCCCTGAACAACTACAGGTGCACAACAAAATAAAACAAAACATTGTGTAATTGGAATTAAAACCAGGTACAGAGACCAATGTAACAGAATAAAGTCAGAAATAGTCCTATACATTTATGAATACCTAATCTATGATGGTATACAGCAAGGGAACCTTAAACTCCCTACTTAATGACTTCAACAACAGAGAAATTACTTTTGCCCCTTTTTAATGACACTGACTCTAAAATCAGGGTTTTTTTTGTAATTGATAGATAAAACTTAATAGAGAAAAGTACTATGTAAACTGCAAAGTACTAAGTGAGTACAACTATTGCCTTAGGCAACCATGAGAATATAGGAAAACCAATATCATCCTAGTTCTAAAGAAAACTATAATTGCATAAGCGAATAGACATGATAGTTCTAAGAAACTACATATATATATTTATGTGCACAATTTGCCATGGTAAAAGTGAGCAAACACAAAAAGGACTTTATATGTTCAACAGTATGGAAATTATGCTCATCCTGGAAGCCCATCAAAGTATGGTAGATTTGTTTCCCAGGAGACATTCAGCACAACTAAGTAGAGAAACTAAGAGTCATCTGTAGTTAAATAACTGTGTGCCTGGATAAAGTGTTTTAAATGAAAGTAGTGATTTGTTGTATAAATATAAACTATAGAGCGCTAGTTCTTAAGGTGAAGCCCTTCTCAGCATGGCGCCTTTAGCCCCTTGGCCAGCAGTCTTAAGGTTGCCAGACAATGGTCATAAAAATTCACAACCAGTCAGATGAAGTTTCAGGAGACAGCCAGCTTTGTTATATGGCCCTAACTGCCATATACATTTCCCCACATGGCTTCTATGCTAAGCCTTTTCACAAAGCCTCCTTCAGCAACACTCCATCCATCCTTGCTGTGCCTTCCCTAGCTCCTCCCCACAGCCAGCCCTATTATCCTCCCAGGTTTGGGTGTATCTGACAATCCAGGTGGATAAACAGGAAGTTGAGAAAGGGGTAACAGAAATAAGCCATTTTTGAATCTTTATTCCAAAGGGAATATAAAGAATTTAATATTAGAGGCCTGCAAGAACTTCCAGAGCTTCAACACATTATGTAACACAAGCAATTGTTCAACCTTTTTGGAAAAGAGTTAACAAACTGGCAAAAGAAATTAGTATAGTTTTTCATTCTATCATTGAGTAAAAGTGAAACAAAGCAAACGCATTCTATCTCTAGAACTGTCTTTTGTCTTATCAATATGTTCTCTGATCTTTTAACAATATCTGCTGGCCTACAATAAATTTCAAAAAATATTTGTTGCATATCCTACTATTGTAATATATGTAATGATTATGTTATCCTAAATTCAGCATAGAAAAAAATTCCTAAGAGTGATTAATAACCAACTCTTCCAAATACAGAGATCCATATTTATATTTTAATAATGACCCTCATTTAGAAATTAAAATGAAATTGACTTTTCTCCATAAATAATCAAACTTAATGTACTATTATCAAAGTCAATTGGGTAAATCTAAATAACTAGTGAACTTTAATTTCCCCTGTTCTATGAGGTCTATGCATTATTGACTGCTTATTACTGCAATTAAGTGTTAAAAGAAACCATTTTCTATCAACTCATGCTATAAGTAGTAAGCATTTTCTTTCAATAACAACAAAATATGTGTCCACAATGGATAACAAATCAGGTCTCAGCATGTGCAAAAAGAACTAATACTTTTTGCTTCTCAAAGAAAAATGTGTTCTACAAACTTTCGATATATATTTCAGTTAGAGGAAATTCATGATAAATAACCGGAGCCTCAGAATAATGCACAATAAATGTGATCAACAGTGGTCGCCAATAGAAAATGAAATTGATGGAAGACAGAGATAGTCACTCATTTTTACTTTATAGATTTGTACAATATTTTAAAGTTGTCCATAGTGAATGTGCATCACTTTGGTAATTTTATTTTAAATTTAAATGAGGGGAGGGAAACAGCTGCAGCTTCTGAGAAGTTAAATTCTCAAATAACAAAACTGCATCTTCTCTGACAGCATGCCATCATGTATTCACAAATACAACACAATATGTCAAACAGTTATAAAATGTAAATGCTCTCTTCAATTCATGAGTCACAAAAAAATCTATATTAGGCATTGTACAAATTGGAAACAAACAGCATGTGACCTCCAAAAGACCTTCTCAAATTCAGATTTTAGAATAAGATAAAAAATAATACTATTTTTAAGCATGACATGAGACAACTATTGCTTAATCATAATATACACCTACATAAGCTTAGAGATGCCTCTAAGACAACCTTACTTAAAAAAGCAAATTACAACATCCCACAGCCGCTGCCATGTAAGCAAAGGCCCAGCTTCACAACTTCACCACTAACCTGGGATGAAATGTTAAGCCGAGTCATTTAAACTCACAAGTACTATAATCTTCAGTGGAAAACTCGGTGACATTCTCTAGGGAAGAGGGGGGTGCAAGTCCTGGCCCTCCTGAAGTCAGGCAGATACACCCACACCCCATGGGCACAGCCATGCAAAATATACAAATGACCCAGCTTCACTGCTTTACAGCTAATCTCTGCAGAGACCAGATGCCTAAGAAAAAGTCCAGGTAAACTCCTTGAGGTCTGAAAACCATGGGGTCTTTTCAGATTAGGGAAAAGGCAGACTTGTCACACACCCCTGTGCTGCTGGAAGCCCCAGTAGCCACACGTATATATCACACCCGCCACCATGTAACCAAGATTTACAGCTTCAAAACTAATCTCAGAAGAGATGCAAGCCACAGGAGGCTGCTGAAAATTATCAGCCCCATTCTACATATCCTGAGGCTCTTGGACTGATACCTCCAACTCCATAGTACTGACTTTCCAATTTGAATACAGCAAATTAAATAAAAAAGAAGCATAGAAGTCAACTGAGCTTAATAAACAAAAACAATACCACTGAATGTCAACTAGCACAAACCCTCAGACAATAGCTTTAAGACCCCATTAATTGTTTCGATATAACAATTTCAAAATGCTTTATTTTACTGAAGTATTTTTCGATAATTCCACTTTGTTATAACAAACAATATGAAATAAATTATTTTGCACATTCTAAGGAGGCAGGTTTTGCTGTTGGGTGGAAAACTGGGGACAATGGTAGAGGGAAGATGATACTGGTTGGGGGATTGGTGTTGGAACAATGAATGCCCAAAACAACTGTACATTATGAACAATTTTGTTAACTACAGTGTTGAAATAAAGTTTAAAAAGCTCTTGGGAGCCGGGAGGTGGCGCAGGAGGTAAGGTGCCTGCTGCCTTGCCTAGGACGGACCACGGTTCGATCCCCCGGTTCCCATATGGTCCCCCATGCCTGCCAGGAGCTACTTCTGAGCGCATAGCCAGGAGTAACCCCTGAGCGTCACTGGGTGTGGCCCAAAAACCAAAAAAAAAAAAAAAAAAAAAAAAAGCTCTTAAAGTTGGGGAAGTGGGGAAAATAACAAAGCCTTAAAAATGCTAGTATGGGGAATGGTGGTCCTCTGCCATACCAAAGGCCTTTTTAATCAGGCCTAGAAGTGGTCTGGGGCTTGGGTCACCCCAGCACCCTTCCACCTCCTTCCTCTGGAGATCCAGGGCTACTACCCCTGGGCCACACACGCAGAGGGCCATTGAAGTGGGTGCTGGTGAGGAGTTCAAAGAGGACCCCAGGCTTTCCCCATTTCCCAGCCTGCTCCAGAAGGAGGGTTTGGGTAGGAGAGGTGAACTTCCAGGCTTCCAGCTCTTGAAGGATCTCTTTCCTTCCTGGAAGCAGGGAGCTTTTGCCAGCATCAGGAATGGCAGCACAAGAGCACAAGAGGTGCGGGCTTCAGGAAGTCGCAGTCAACTTTCCTTCCTACCCTGTCCATTCTGAAACCACGCAGAAATTATTTGGATATCACTGGGTTTAATCTGTCATATACAGAATGTATATGTTGTATGCTTTCCTTCCCCTCTTGGCTCACCACCCAGAAGCTCATTTTTAGTCCTTTACTCTTCACTTCCATCGCCTATTACCCTACATTTAACCATTTTTATCCTCAATTCTTGGCTCCCCATGAAGCACATTATTATCCCACTCAAGCTAGCTGCCAACCAGCTACCAAAGTGAAAAAAATAGACTCTCAGGCTGAGAAGAAAAAAGTACTCTGTTCCTAGTTGTCTACTCTCAGCAGTCTTCCTTCACTATGTAACTGTGGTTGCTACCATACTAGGTTTCTGATTAGTTCCCACTCAAAGACATTTCCCGGTATGGAACTGCTGGGAGTCATTTTGCAGACTTCATAAGGCCAAATCACAGACCAAAGTGGTGTCCAGGATTCAGCACCCTCCTCCCAACTATTTCTAGTGACATAAAAGGGACATGCATATCTCCTTTGAGAATCTTAGATGTATTCCCTTAACTGCTATAACTCTTATTGAATATCCCCTTATACAGTGACAATTGTGCCCACTATTTTTTGTTTGTTCGTTTGTTTTTCTTCCTTTCTTTGTGATCTGTTCAACAAGGAATTCTGGTAGAAGTGTCTTTCACTTTAGAATTCATGTTAGAACCAAGTTAATGGAATTGTTGGACTTGTTCCCTCGGCACCCCAGAGGCATCAATAATACATTGTGGCGTTGTTCCTCTTTTGCATAGGCGCATTAAAATGGGAAAATACTACAGATGCAAGCAAGTTATTATCTAATAGAGATAGGAACACAAATTTTGTAATGCAGTTAAGCCTTAGACCCTGAACACTGGCATAACCACTTGGCTCAGGCCTCCGAAAAATGGGTATTGCCCATACACCCCTGAATCACTGACCATCTATGGAAACAACCACCATTGTCTACAACATCACCAGGAAGCAAACTTCTACCAGGGAAGACCCTACCACTACCCTGGTATTAACTTTACTCCAAAGAGTGTACCCTTAACACCCAGATGACTCAACAATAACTTGCTTGCAGGGCAGGACGCTCTGCATCTAATGGTTAAGTGAAACTAGAAGACACTCGACATCATCCTGACTTCGATGAAACACAGAAACCAGAATCTTTAACTACAGAAACCAGACGCCAGCAGCAGCTAATGTGTGAAAAAATTTCACCGTGACCGCAGAGAATAACTCAGGGGTTGGACAGCCTAGTATGCCTGGAACCCAGAGTCAGTCTTATGCCAGAAAATTTCAGGGATAAGGTCTCTTTGTATTTAGGCCAAGGCTTTTTTTCCCCATTTTACCCACATTTTGCTGGGCCTATGCAAACAACAATTGCCACTCTCACGCCGTTATTACTGTATTTTTTTAACTTGAATCCTTTTTTGAAAAATAAAAGCAAATTATATAAAGCCTATAACAGCTGTCACTTAAAGCTGAGTTAAAGAACTGGGAGGTGAGATAGTATAGCAGGTAAGATGCTGGTCCTGCACACAGCCAATTTGGATTTAATTCCTGGCATCCTCTATGATCCCTAGAGTACCAACTAGGAGTGATTTCTGAGTGCAGAGCCAGGAGTAAGCCCTAAATATTGTCGGGTGTGGCTCAAAAACAAAAATTAAATTAAAAAAGAATGGTAGATGAACAATTAAACAGGGTATAAAACTAGATGTGTACAAATTTCTAGGTATGACAACATAAAAGCATATGTAATCTTGCTACTGATAGTTGGGTAAACCAGGCATTCTATACAACAATTACACAAAAAATCCAGCACTTCAGAGATTTAACATCCAGTTTTGCAACCAGAGCTTTATCAAATACTGATGCACGTGGATATGAATGATGGCGTCAACAATTTTGGGGGTTTTTTTGACTTTAGCTAACTTTCTGCTTGCTGGCTATACTTGAGACCCACATTATACTCTAGCCAAAAGTTCCCAAGTATATTTGGCTTACTGCTACCTTTCAGAAAAAAATCACAGGGCTTCCCCAGAAATCTCTCTTCTTTTTTTATCAGTGTTATCACTTATTGACTATTTCAACAAAAACTGAAAGACATAAATAATACCCTTAATACTTTTTTCTAGTTTTGAACGACCTTCAAATTCCTTTTTTATAAGGTTTAATCCAATGTTATTTTTATGATTTTATAAAATCTTTATTTAAACACCATAATTATAAGCATGATTGTAGTTGGGCTTCAGTCATAAATAGAACACCCCCCTTCACCAGTGCAACCATCCACCATCAATGTGCTCCCTCCTCATCCCCCACCCTTGCTTGTATTCAAGATAAGCATTCTAATTCTCTCACTCATTAACATTGTCATGCTAGTTGTTAGTGTAGTTAAATCCCTAACAGCATTCACCATTCTTTGTGGTGAGCTTCATATTGTGAGCCAGTTCTTTCAGCCCTTAACTATACTGTCTCTGACCGTATTACAATAATGGCATTACTTTAAAAAAAAAAAACAAACCATAGATAGGGGGCCAGAGTGGTGGCGTAAACGGTAAGTCATTTGCCTGCAAGTGCTAACCTAGGATAGACCAGGATTCGATTCCCGGGCATCCCATATGGTCTCCCAAGACAGGAGCGATTTCTGAGCACATAGCCAGAAGTACCCCCTGAGCATCACTGGGTGCAGCCCAAAAAGAAAAAAAAAAAAAACATAGATGAGTTTATTCTGTATATCTCTCTCCCTCTGACTTATTTAACTTAGCATAATAGATCCTATGTACATTCATGTATAGGAAAATTTCATGACTTCATCTCTCCTGACAGCTGCATAATATTCCATTGTGTATATGTACCAGTTTCTTTAGTCATTCATCTGTTGAAGGGCATCTTGGATGCTTCAAGAATCTGGCTATTGTACACAGTGCTGCAATAAATATAGGTGTGAGGAAGAGATTTTTGAATTACAAGTGGTATTGGCACAACTGGTTAGCCACTTGCAAAAAAGCGAACTCAGACACACAGCTAACACCATGCACAAAGGTAAAATTCAAATGGATTAAAGACCTTGATATCAGGCCTGAAACCATAAGGTATATTGAACAACATGTAGGTAAAACACTCCTTGACATTGAGACTAACAGCACTCTCCAAATAAGTAGAAGCAAAGATAAACATATGGGAGTATATTAAGCTAAGGAGCTTCTACACCTCAAAGGAAATAATGCCTACAATACAAGTGCAAACCACTGAATAGGAGAAATTATTCACTCAATACCCATCAGATAAGGTGCTAAGATTGAAAAAAAACAAGTTACTAACAGAATTTAACAAGAATAAAACATCTAACCCATCATGAAATGGGGAGAAGAAATGAACAAACACTTCCTCAAAGAAGAAATACAAATGGTCAAAAGACATGAAAAAATGTTCCACATCACTAATCATCAGGAAGATGCAAATCAAAACAACAATGAAGTACCACCTCACACCACAGAGACTGGCATACATCACAAAGAACAAGAACAATCAATGCTGGCTGGGATGTGGAGAAAAAGGAACTCTTATTCACTGTTGGTGGGAATTCACCTTTATAGAAAACAATACAGAGATTCCTCAAAAAACTGGACAGCAGTTCAATATGATACCCCAAGCCAGGAGCAATTTCTGAGTGCATAGCCAGGAGTAACCCCTGAGCATCACTGGATATGGCCCCAAAAAAAGAACTGAAAATTGAACTCCCATATGGTCTGGCTATACCACTCCTAGGGATATATCCTAAGAACGCAAAAATACAATCTCTCTTCTTTATACTAATAAATAGAAAGTGCCTTCCAATTGTATCTGAAACTGCCTCCCTATATTGTCCAAGTACCATACTCCATCCCTCCCACCAGGGGAATTATTATTTACTTTGGGATGCTCATGTAGATAGTAGTAGCTAGTTTTATTTTTGAATTAAAATTGTCAATCTAGTCATTGTGGATTCTCTTGCAATATTCTAAAAGGTGAACCTTGATAAATGTCATGTACTCTGGGAAAACTGGTAATTCCAAACTGAAAGCTCAAACTGTATAAATATCTAACAATGCTGCAAATACACACATACACACACACACACACACACACACACACACACACGACAGTATTGCCTGACCAGCAGAACACTAAAAACATTCCATCTTTGAGCAAAATCTTTGCTACAAGCATGCTCACAAATCATAATTTTCTGTAGCAAACAATACAGCAAATCACACAAATGAAATCTTATGTGTTAGAAAAAGCAAACACAGTAATGAAATCTGGTATATCGAGAAACATTATGAATATTTATTTCTAAAAATGACTAGATAATTTAGATCACACATTCCATTGAAAATAACTTAATGCAAATTAATATTTTAAATAAAAAGACTATTTTAAGGCACTAGAAAAATAAGTAGAAGTAAAAACATGTCAGTCACACAAAGAAGCAAGAGAAGGAATTCTATCTTTTAAGGCCGCTTTCACTGATATATGAGAGATTTAGGGCATCTCATAAAGGCAGCTGAGGGGCCAAAGTGATAACACAGCAGGTAGGGCGTTTGCTTACACATGGTCAACCAGGGTTCAATCCTAGCATCCCATACAGTTCCCCAAGCCTGCCAGAAGCAACTCCAGAGTTCAGAGTCAGGTGCTAGGATCTGCACATCGCTAGATGTGGCCAAAAAACCAAAAATAAAGGGAAGGAAAGGCAGCTGAGACTCTAAAGAAGTGTGTGAGAGCAATTTTTTCCAAATGCACAGTTTATGGAGGATATCTAGCACTGATTAATTTAAAGTTTTTCTTCAGACTTCCCATTCTCACCTACTCCCAACCCTGAACCAAAGTTTCCTAAAAGAAAACAAACCTGATATAGCTGAAATCTGACACATGCATAATCTGTGAATTACATGGGTTTTCTTTGCAGAGAAATATTATATATATATATATATATATTTACTATCAAATAAAAAGAACCATAAAATCATAAATAAACTGTAGGCAAAAAACCAATGAAATCAAAATCCAAAGAAAATATGAGATTATATAAGTAGAAGCAGACTAGAAAATTCAAATAATGTGATTATGAAACATAGATAAACTGGAAACTAATTACAAAATGAAATACAATTAAATTAAAGTTCTAAAAGTAAATATGTAATAACTAAAAAGTAAAAATTGGTGGATGAGTTAAATAGGCTTCATTTAGCTAAAGATTAGGTAAAATGAAAGGTCAGAAAAATTCAAAATTATTATTAAAAAAACTATTGAAATTCTAAAAATGAACATAAGAGACAAATGAAGCAGAATGAAAGCTTGATACTACAAAAAAAGGAATCTATAAATAAGAGTTAGAGAAAGAGGTAAAGAATAATTTATAGAAATATTGGCATTAGGGTCAGAGCAATAGACCAACAAGTAGGGCATTTGCCTTGCACATGGTCAACTCAGGTTCAATCCCCAGCATCCCATATGGTCCCCCAAGCCTGTCAGGTGTAATTTTTGAGTGCAGAACCAGGATAATCCCTGAGTGCTGCCAAGTATGGAAAGGAAGAAAGGAAGGAAGGGGATAGAGGAAGGAGATAGAGGAAGGATATGAAGGAAGGATAGAGGGAAGGAGATAGAGACAGAAGGAGGAAGGGAGGGAGGGAGAAGAGGAGTGAGGGAAGGTCAGAGGGATGGAGAGAAGGAGGAAGAAGGAAGGAAGGAAGGAAGGAAGGAAGGAAGGAAGGAAGGAAGGAAGGAAGGAAGGAAGG
>PVKC010004730.1:0-34921 GCA_004027635.1 Crocidura indochinensis
ACTAAAATGCAAGGTCAAACATTCAACACGAAAAAAGATCAGTTCCACAATGTACAAAGCTCCTTGCTAAAATGAAGAAAGTAACTTTTTCTTCACTGTCTCCTCTTTCTCTCCCCTAAGAGCCACCGTCTATTGTACCTATATCTTTTCACATTTTCCTGACTGTGGCCAGCCCTCCTCTAATTTTGTTTCCTTCCTGTGCACTTGTGTTCTACCAGTTAACCCCAGTCTCACACATGGGGCCTCTATTTAAGCGATTTTCCTCTTTGACCCTTCTTATAATAGCATAAGGGTCCTAATGGGGTAACTCCCTATTAAGAAATACTTCCTTATATTCATTTCTCACCACCCAAACCTGATAAAATACAAATGCAACATAAATGCAGGAATAAAGCTGCATCCTTTCCTAGCAGAGGTAATCTAAGTCAGACCTTTCTTTATCTGATGGCCAACTTCTCCCGGAGAACAAAGTTTGACTTCGATGTGCAGATTGTATGTATACACCATTGCCAGTTGTTCAAACAGTGAAACACATCCTGAGAACTCCTAGAACTTATCATGATCAAGTTTGGGGGTGAGCATTCATTCTGTTTCTGGCATTAAGGTTGTCTTCATGATCCTGACCAGCTCTGTTTAGAGGTCGAAGCTTTTGACTGTGAACCTCAAATCATTCACTGATTAGGAGCTTGTTCATTCACACTGGTCCACAGCTTGAGAGCCAAAAGATTATGCAGAGCCCTGCATCCCCTGTCTGACATAGATTCCTTAAAATGCTCAGGACAATGGGACCAGTGATTAAGGGACTGTGAGGACTCGGGGAACAAAATATAATCTCTCTGCAATTCTAAATTTTAGGAAGCTCATCCTTTTTCAAATGCATCTGTATGTTCCATAGCAGGGTATGTTATGCAGTTGCCAACATTTCCTAGTAAAGCTAGAGAGAAGCTGTTAAGTGAGATCAGGTATCTGAGAAACTTGAAAGTTATTTTCAGCATTTACTTTTCTTCTAGACAAGGAAATGGAGATGTACCCCTGGGAAAGAGACATTGCTGTAGGTATTTCCCAGAATCAAAAGAGGAGGGAAAATACCATTCTTTGTTGAAAGGTCAAATTAGATGACCTTCAAAACTTTTCTCTTTCCTTTTTCTAGCAAGCCCAATAAAATCAACTGAAAATGCTGGTGGGGAAAATTCCACTGCATTTAAGATATTCAAAAGAAGTGTTTGAAGAATGATGCTACTTCAGTCAATATAGACTGTTTATGCCATTTCATTGAGGTCTTTCTAATTAAACAGTTCTGAGAAGTACTGCTTTACCCGAGCTTTGGTCAAAAATCAGATAGAATATATGGGCAAGAAAGCATCCCTGTAGTCTTGTAGAAAAGGCAGCTAAGATTCAAAAAAAATTCAGTTACTAACCTAAAATCATACAGCAGTTTGGTAGGTAAATTCAGGCCTTTGGAATCAAGATCTCTTTTTCTTGCCTCATACATTCAAAGATGCAGTATACTTAGATAACCTATATAGATTTGATTCTAGAAGAGTAAATATGAAGTGGAAAGAACAGAGGGATGATGTTTGGGGGAGATAAAAGCAATTTAAAGTCTGAGTCTGTTAATCTGAGGATCACCATGGTGATGAAGCCAGCCAAGAACTTGTAATATAGTTCATATTCTAAACGACTCCTGGGGACACAGGCTGAACCTCACACCACACCCCAACATACAACCGAAGATTTTACTGACACTCTCCTTAATTATCAAGGAGAACTCTGCAAGAAACTATATTGGTATGCTCAGAGGGGGTTCTCGCTTGGGATGAGGGCTTAGGGGGATATGGACTAAAATAGCCTTTCTTTCCTTTCACTGCATCTTTCCTGGACTCTACTTCATTGAGGATTATCTAGAAATTTTTCTATCTCCTCCACGTAGGAGATAAGGATCATAATACCAGTTATTGAGTTTATTTTCTTCACTACTCCAGGATTTTATCTAACGCCCAGTATTAGGGAAGGTAAAATACAGGCATATAGTATTAGGAGGAGGTGATGTATATATGTGCGGCATAAACGCACATATTAAAAAATCATCTTCATGGGCATAGAAAAATGTGCTTTTGTAAGAGATCTTCATTTCAAACATGCATCAGATATAATCCTCGAGACAAGGCAAAATGGTTTAAAATGCAGTTTAAAGGGCCAGGGCAAACAGTACGATAGTATAGCAGATAAGGTCTTCCCTTATAAGTGGCAAAACCTGCATACCATATAGTCTTTAAAGCCAGCCAGGACCAGAGCCAGGAATAGCCCCTGAGCAATCACCTATGGCCCAAATGCATAAAATAGAATGCAGTTTAAAGTCATTCCTGCGATGAAACTCAAAACTCAGGCTGAAGTTCCTTTATTTGTTTGCTAGTTTAATTCTCTGAGGTCTCTTTCTTGCACTCTTTCTGCCCTTCACAACAAACTCCAATCTCCTGAGCCCTCTGTCTGTACAGAGCTCTCTCTGGGTAAGGCACTTTGGTTTGTGGCTAAATTGCATTCTTATTTCTTTCTTTCTTTTTGACAACAACAAACCCCTTCATGTGTGTCTGAATCCAATGTTTGGCTTGCAGCCCATCAGCAAAAACATCCGTTCGGGAGAAAGTGTAAAGTCCAGAGTAAAGGGACCCTGTTTACACCCGCGTCCACCCCGTTTCCTAAGTGGCTTGAACTTTCAAAGAAGCTACGGACCAGATCCCACCACGTTCCGCGTGTGCTTCCAACGGAAGAACATCTAGGAGCAGACCCACTGGGCTAAGAAATTGGATCCGCTACCTGGAATATTCCAATTGTTTTCAGACCCTGCAGAATGGCTAAAGCAGATTAAAGAAAAAAAGACCCTGAGGGATAGATAGCAGGCTATCAAGGACTGGGTGGAGGGAAAAAAAGAGTCTTCTCAACCCAACGAACTCCTTTTCTCTAGTCATTCCTTCTGTGTGAGGTGTCTTGGCCAGTCCCACAGAAACCCCTAAATTCGGAAACTCACTTGGATGCCCCTATTGAATAGCACCCCAGGACTTACAAGTTCTAATCAAGAGGCTCAAAGAAGTGTCGGAAGGCGAGTGACAGGGTGAAGGGTCCGGTCCCTTCAATTCTGGGGACCCGGGTGGGCGCCCTGGAAAAGGCTGCCAATGAGGGGGGCTGGGGGTGAGAGCTCAGAGGGTCAAGAGAGGCTTGCCTTGGGGGTACCGACTTGCTCATAGCTTGGGCTCCTCCAGCCAGCTGGAGAACCCCTTGCCTCCCCAAACCTGGCCATCCCTCTGGAGGGGTCCTCCTGGAACCTCTGCCAGGCCATTCCAGGTGCGCTCTGCCCTTTCCAGAGAGCCCCCGGTTCGGGGGAGGGAGTCACCCGACTTGGGCGCAAGGGGAGCACCTGTCGGCTGCACCGCCCAGGGCTGGACGGTCCTTTGGGGGGTGGAGGGGGAACCCGGGGGAGCAGGTACCCCCCAAAAAAGAGGGCGACGTGGGGCGCTCCCCTGCCACTTCCAGCTACTCCGGGGGACCCCGCAGGGGAAGACAGGGACGGTGGGTCTGAGACTCCGGGAGCGATGGGAATAGAGGGACCCCCGGGGAGTCCCCCAGGACCCCCCAAGACCCCCCGGGGCGCGTCCCAGGACCCTCCCGGGGAGCCCCCAACCCGGCCGGGCCACTTACATCGTCCCACTTGACGAACTTGACGCCCCGCTTGAGCCCGTCCGACACGCGCACGGGCTGCAGCTGCAAGGCGGGCACCCCCGGCTGCGCCCCGGCCATCGGGCTCCGCGCCTCGGACCCAAGCCGGACGCCGCTCCAGACGTTCCGGGCGCTCCCGGGCGCTCCTAGGCCTCCCGCGCCCCGACTCCCGGTTGGGGTGACAGCGGGCTCGGCGGGCGGCGATCAGCGGGCGAGGCTGCTGCGGGCCATCGCTCGGTCTCTCCGTCTCCCTCTCCGTCTCCGCTCCCCGGCAAGGACGCGCGCGGATCCTGGCCGCACCGCCCGCACCCCGACTCCCGAGCACGGAGCCGCGAGCCGCTCGCGCCGCCCCCTTCCCCTTCCCCTTCCTCCCCCTTCCCTTCCCTTCCCTTCTCCTTCCTCGCAGCTCCGGCCCAACTTGGGGCGCTGGGCCGGGACGCGAGGCGCCGACGCGGGCGCACAGCGGCACCTCCCGGACCCCGCGCCGCACTGCAGACTGACAGCCCCGGGCGCGGGGGATGGAGCGTCGCAATTGAGGGGATCGACCGAGGTGCAAGGGTCTTGCTCGAACAGGGGGACGTCCCTAACCCAGAGGATGCCGCAGGAGCGACCTGAGCTGCTCGGAAGTCCCTGTTGGGTCCCTGATCCTGCCCTAATCAATAATTGTCCTTAGGTCTCTTGATCCTACTCTAATCAATAATTGTCATTGGGTCCCTCATCCTACCCTAATCAATACATTTGATTGGGTGCCTGACCCTACCCTAATCAATTATTGTCATTGGGTCCCTGATCCTACCCTAATCGATCATTGTCATTTGGCCCCTGATCCTACTATAATCGATCATTGTCGATTAGATAGGAACAGGATAGGAGCAGGAACCCCTAAAGGATATATGACAAATATTGTTTAGGGTAGGATCAGGGACCCCCACAACCGAAGACCACTACCGTTGCTGGGATCGAGCTAATGGGGCGGCTCTCCAGGGAAACCTGTCTGGACCCAGGGCTGTTTGCTGGACGCCCAGGGGCTGGACTCTCATCACCCGGTCTGCTGCGCTTCGGAGACCAGAGAAAGTAGCTGGGGAGAAGGGATGAGTTTCTGTTTCAGGACGAGAGGCCCCCTCTCCTCTCCTCCCTGCTTTCCTTCTCCTTTCCTTCCTTTGCCTTTGCCCTCAACTCCCTTCTCTTCTTCTCCACTCTCCTCCCCTCAACTCTTCTCCCCTCAACTCCATTCTCCTCTCTTCTCTCCCCACTTCTCTCCTTCCTTCCCCATCTGTTCTGTCCTTTCCTCTCCTCTCCTTCCCCCCTTCTCTCCTCTCCTCTTCTCTCCCGTCCACTCACTTCTCCTCTCCTCCCCCTCCTCTCCTCTTTTCTCCTCTCCTCTCATTTTCCTTTCCCCTTCACTCCCTTCTCCTCTCTTCCCTTCTCTTCTCCTCTTCTCCCCTTCCCATCCCTTTCCCCTCCCCTCCCCACCTCTCCTCTCCACTCTACTCCTCACCTCTCCAAGGGGTGTTTTGGGCATTCAAACATCCTGTTAAAAACATAGGCCTACTAATGACTTGCTAGGAGCCTGAGCATTTAAGACATTTCCTGGCACACAGCGGACCAATTGGCATCCTACCTGGTTCCCAGAACAACCCCAGGGGTCATTTCCTGAGTACAGAGCCAGGAGTAATCCTTTAGTATCACATTAGTATGTCCTCCAACACCCCCCCCCCTTTTTTTTCAATGTCAATGTCTTACCAAAACAGTTTGAGTGGAAGTGAAGTCACATGGATTGGCTGCAGAAAAAGTACACACTTAAAAAAAAAATCCTTTCTTCTTATTGGTTTGGTTGGTTTTTGTTTAGCGGGACCACACCTGGCTATGTGCTCAATGGTGGGCTCTGTGCAAAATGTTCACTTAAGGCAGGCTCAGGGATTAAATGGAGTGCCAAAAATTCAGCCTGGGATAGATGTGATAGAAAGTGATTCCATGGCAAGCACTTTATTCCTCTGTACTATCATTCAGGGCCCAGAGGAAACCTTTCTTCGAAAGTCAGACAGTTCAGAACTTAACATTTCTAAGTATTATTTGTCTAGGATCAATAAAACATGTCAGCACAAATGTACACATTTCATGGCTTACTTCAAAACACCCCAAATTGTAAAACTACAAATGTCAGTAAATAGGGGAATAGTTTAAGAGACTGTGTACCCAAACAACAAAATATTCTTCAGAGGACAGAACAGGCACTTTACCAGAGAGTTGTATGGACTTTAACCCTAAAGAAATAAGCTGGGCATCCATATACTGCAAAGGTCTGTTTTCATTTGTAGGAATTTTAGAAAAGCTCAGTTATCTATGTTGAGACAGAGCAGATCAGTGTTCTCTCTCTCTCTGTCTCTCTCTCTCTCTCTCTCTCTCTCTCTCTCTCTCTCTCTCTCTCTCTCAAGTTGTCGGTTTTTAAATGAACTTTAGAAAAAGAGTTTCTTACTCCTGGTAGCTTATCGTTCTCTGTCTTCTATATTTTCATGATTATTGCCATGTTAGCTCTCATTTTTCACCGAGACAAAGTTTGTTGATGGAATATGTTAGAAGTACTATGAAGAAAGTCTTAAAATATACTTGGAGATTGCGTTTACAAACATGGAAATCTTCTCATCAGAAATAAACATCACCAGGAGCCAAATGGAAGTGGATCTAGATTCACTAGATCGATACAAATCCAAATGAACCAATGAGGGATCTGCTGATATCTAAACAACCTGCGGAATTATAAGCATAGCAATAAATGTTTATTTTTGAGTGCAGGTAAGTTAAAGGGTCTTCTGTTAGGTACTACAATTAAGACTCTAGCTAGTTGAATGAATAGTCATACCTCTAATATTCTTGAACCCACCCAGATATTGCTGTGAATGCAATTATCAAAGGGAAAATAGAATTGTAGAATTTTAGTCAAGAGAAATATTGCCTGTAGGAGCTTCTGCCAGAAAAAAAGAAACAATTTGTTCCTGGACGGTTGGCTATAGCATGCACGAATCTCACAACTCTGTACTTGAGGCAGTTTACTTGAGTCAACTCATTCATTTCCATATCTTTGGTTCAGGATGCAAGATAGCAATATTTTTTCATATTTTTTTAATTTTGTGGGGGATTGGGTCACACCCGGCAATGCTCAGGGGTTACTCCTGGTTCCACTCTTAGCAATTGCTCCTGGCAGGCTCGGGGAACCATATGGGATGCCAGGATTCGAACCACTGTCCTTCTACATGCAAGGCAAATGCCCCAACTCCATGCTATCTCTCCAGCCCAGCAATATTTTTTATTATGGGATTTTTTTGTTACTCAAAGGAACAAATAAGAACATCCAAAATTGTATGAGCCAGGTCTGTGATCCATCAAGTTCAATGCTGTATTATTCTATAACAACAGAAAATTCTGGATTTTTGTTTGAAGTGATTTTGGTTTGGGGTGAGAATACAAAATTGCCCTGGAAGGTGAGCCTTGGGGGAATAGCAAAGCTAAACTTTATTGATTGCTCACTATAGACTAGAACAGTGTGCTCAACAATCCCAAATGCTCAATAGCATTCTTTTACTTAACTCATGTAGAATATAACTCAATAAGTCTCTCTGACCTCTTCCTTCCCTAAGCACAACCTTAGTGTTTACGAAAAAAAGGTTGATTATTCTTCTGAGGGAATGAACCCTGGTTGCATCATAGACTTAATTCTAGTGTCCTCTTCTCATTTATCAATGATTGGTTTAAGAGATTGTTTAGGGGTCCATATCTAGTCAATGGATTGAGGGAAACAGGATTTTTCTCCTACTTCCTCTCTTAAATTGGTATATAGGTCTGGAGAGAGAGTAAAAAGCTTACTAACCTTGCAAACTTCTGACCCTGGATAGATCCTTAGTCCCCCAAATGCTACAAGGATCACCTCTACACATAGATACAGCAGTAATGTATAAACATCATTCAAGATGAGATAAACCATGTTGTCTATATTATTTTCCATACTTTTGAATCAACTGAAATTTATACCAGCAATGGATGAAAGTTTCTTTTTCTTCACATCCACAGAACTTCATTCAAACGCAATGCTATCACTTTATAGAAATTATAACTGAGTTCTATACTATAGTTGAATAGATTCTCTCTACCTTTAACCTCAATATTCCTAAATCCCCTAGAAAACTGAATGTTATCAGATATTACTTCACTTAAAACATTCCACAATGAGAATACTCTGTTTTAATTTAAACAGACATAAATTCTGCCAGTTCTACCAATCATTAGCTCTGAAATGCAGGGAAAGTCTCTGTTCAATTAGTTGTCCAATTGCCAACTAAAATAATAAATAAATAAATACAATTTATAGCAAAAGCTTTTTATATGCTACATATTAACTTATTGTTTTTTTGTCATTTTAATCTGCTAACTTTTGCATTAACTCCATGACCTATTTTACTATTGTTTTCTCCATTTTTTTTTGGTCTTTTTGGGCCACACCTGTTTGATTCTCAGAGGTTACTCCTGGCTAAGCAACAGAAATTGTCCCTGGCTTGGGGGGACCATATAGGATGCTGGGGGATCGAATCGCAGTCCTTCCTTGGCTGGTGCTTGCAAGGCAGACACCTTACCTCTAGTGCCACCTCACTGGCCCCATTCTCCATTTTTTAGTGCAAGAAGCAGTCAGGAAAAGAATATTTTTCCAATATTTTCTAGCTATTAAGTGGAAAAGTCAAAAACCAAACTCATGCAGTTTGAACTAGAGCTAGAAATTTCAATTGCCACATTATACAAAATTACTATAAAAGATCAGATCAAATGAATATACACACATATTTTTGTCAAATAGCTACTGCTAATCAATAGTAGCTTGTGCATATTTAAACATTCTTAAATTATACTCATGCATTTATGTGTCCTAGAATAACTTTTTATTTGTAATATTCAAGAGCAGCATCCTAAATATTTGATCTGTGCTTAGTATTCTTTTAAATGTTTTTGTCTCTTGGGGCTGGTGCAATAGCACATCAAGTATGGTGTTGCCTTGCATGCAGCAGACTGGGGTAGGTAGGAGTTCTATCCCTTCAAGCCTGCTAGAAGTGATTTCTGAGCACAGAACTAGAGTAACACATGAGCACTGCCAGGTGCCATCCCTAACCAAAAACAGTTGGTTTTTTCCTCTTAAAAACTTTAATCATATTCATTTATACTGTAAAATTTTTTCTAAATAAAAAACTATTTTTATCATGAATAAATTTTTTGTAATTGTATCTACTCCAGCATTCCTTAAATTCTAACTTTTTTTTAAACTGGGGATTTTTTTTAATCAATTCTTTAATTGAATCAGCATTGGATAAATACAAAGTTGTTCATGATTGAGTTGTCTTTTTTTATTAAATAATTTTCATTTTACCAAAGCAGATTACAAATCTTCCACAGTAATATTTTAGGTACATAGTGACATTGAACCAGGGGCATTCTCACCACCAGTGTTGTCCTCCCTCCACCCCTGTTCCCAGCATGCATCCCATATCCCGCTCCTTTGATCCCCAGGCTGCTAGGAATAAATGATCCCCTCTATATCTAGCTTGTTATAGATTGGGTTTTGATTCTGTTGTCGTTGGCTTTGGATTTGCTGTTTAAGTATGATCATTTTTTATTTCTACTCAATATTCCTGTTTGTACCTGTTTGATATTGGTACTCTCCATTATTTCTCCATTATTTCCCTCTCAATTTGTGAGGCAGAACAAGATGGTTCAAGTTATATGGTTCTGTTTGGAGGGAAGAAAAAAAAGAGAGAGAGAAGGGAGGATAAAATCAAACAAGAAGAAATGGGAGGAGTTCTTCTAGAGACTATAAATATCAATTTAAGATAAGAAAGGGAAAAAGGAAGAAAAACAAACAAAAAAAAAAAACAATAGGATGTTGATTCTACCTACCCAGGAGTGTGAGATGTTCTTTCATTTCCTTAGGTCCTCTTCAATTTCTTTCTGAAGTGTTTTGAAGTTTTCATGGTATAGGTTCTTTACTTCTCTTGTAAGGTTGATACCTAGATACTTGATATTTTTGGATACTAATTTAAATGGAATTGTCTCCTTAATCTCTCTCTCCTTTACTTATTTATTTGTATAGAGGAATACTCCTGTCTTTGGTGTATTTACTTTGTAGCTGGCCACTTTACTGTGGTAATTGTTTCTAGGAGTTTTACTGTGAGCTCTTTAGGGTTTTCTGTTGCAGAAGGCCAGCGTCCCTAAACAGCTTCCTCGTGGAGTCCAAGAGCCTTTCACGGGAAGAGAGTGGGATCACAAAGTAGACAGAAAAACGGAAAATTATTGTAGAAATGAATTACCACACACGATGTATGGGGACTTGCGTCTAAGAAGACGAGGACAAGTTTATTTTTTCAGCTGGGTGATTTTTAAGGTTGAACTCTGGAATGCAGAGTGTGATTTTTGGGAGATCAAAGAAAATGGGAGAAGGTTGGGGGAGCACAATGGAAAAAACCAGCTAAAATCTGCATATTAAAGAACCGATACTGAGGGTGAAAAGAAGTTCTGTTGTGGTTACTTTTGTTTGGGTAAAACAGGAGAAACCAGGTAATTTTCAGGGAAGTGGGAAAGCAGGTAATTTTTAGGGAAGAGAGAAAATATTTTAGAGTTTTTGGGAAAAACTGAAAATTGCTTTCATCCTGAGCTGAGTTTTGGGAAAAACATGATCTTGGCACCAAGGTAACAGAGGTCACAAAGAGCTGGTGAGTGGGAAACTTTTTGGTGGGATTTGATACTGTCTTCCTTTGTTAGAAAGAAATACTGAGGCCTGATTTCTAATAATGGTCAAAATAAAGAGAGATATAGTTACAGCCACATTTAGAATTATAACCAAATAATCCACGCAAAAAGGTCAACTTTTTTGACTACTCTTAAGCGGGCCTTTTTGGGAAAATAATTCTTAATTTCAGGAGTACACTACACCTAAGAAGGCTAAGGAGCACTTCTGGTGTCTGCCCTTCCTGAGTGGGTTGTAACAGTTTTCGATGTATATCATCATATAATCTGCAAAAAGAGATAGTTGAGTTCCTCTTTCTCTATTTGGATTCCTTTGATTCCCTTTATTTGTCTGATTGCTATTGCTAGGACTGTTAAAACTATATTGAATAAGAATGGAGAGAGTCCACAGCCTTGCCTAGCTTCTGACCTTAGTGGAAATGCTTTCAGTTTTCGCCATTAAGGATATTGTTGGCTGTGGGCTTTTCATAGATAGCTGTAACTATCTTGAGGACGGTTCCTTCCAGTCTATTTTGCTAATTGTTTTCATCATGAATGGGTGTTGAATTTTGTCAAAAACCTTCTCTTCATCAATTGTAAAATCATGTAATTTTTGTATTTCTTGTTGATGTGGTGTATGATGTTGATTGATTTGCATATATTGAACCATCCTTGCATCCCTGAGATGAAACCCACTTAGTCATGGTGTATAATCTTTTTGATGTAGTGCTGGATTCAGTTTGCTAAGATTTTTTGAGGATTTTTGAATCTATGTTCATTAGTAAGATTGGTCTGTAGTTTTCTTTCTTGACAGTGTCTTTGTCACAGGATTCCTGTCTTTTCAATGGCTTGGAAGAGCCTGTGGATCAGTGGTAGTAATTCTTTTTGGATGTTCGATAGAATTCACCTGTAAAACCATCTGGACCTGGACTTTTGTGCTTGGGCAGTTTCTTAATTACTAATTCAATTTCCTCAGATGTGATTGACCTGTTTAGGCTTTCTACATCCTCCTTATCCATTCTTGGGAGATATTTTTCCAGAAATCTGTCTGTTTCTTCTGGGTTCTCTATAGTTGTTCATAATAAGTCCTCATGATGTGTTGTTGGATTTCTTGTAGTTCTATTGTAATCTCTTCCTTTTCATTTGTGGTCCTATTTATTTGGGTGCTTTCCCTCTTTTTTTGGTGAATGTTGCCACCAATACTTGTTTATCTTGTTTATTGTTTTGATAAACCAACTTACGGTCCCATTGATTTTTGTATTGTTTTCTTAGTTTCTATGCTGTTTATTTCTACTCTGATTTTTATTATTTCTTGTCTTCTGGTTGTGTTTGGGTTTCTTTTCTGCTTTTTTTTCCAACTTTTTAAGGTGTCTCATTAAACTGTTGATTTTGCCATTTTCCTCATTCCTGACATAGGCCTGTTTAACACTAATTACTGTTTTGCTGTGTCCCACAGATTTTGACAATTTGTCTCTTTATTATCATTTATCTCAAGGAATATTTTAATTTATTCCTTGAGTTCCTCTTTGATCCAGCTGTTGTTGAGCAGCATATTGTTTAATCTCCAAGTGTTGGATTTTCTCCAAAACTTCTTTTTACAGCCAATCTTGATCTCTGTTGCATAGTGATCTGATAGGGTACTTCTAATAAGCTTTATATTTGTGACTTTGTGCAAGTTAGATTTATATCCTAAGGCATGGTCTATTCTGGAGAAGGTTCCATGCGCATTTGAGAAGAATTTGTTTTCTGCTTTCTGAGGGTGGAGGACTCTGTATAAGTCCATTAGACCTATTTCTTCTAATTTCTCGTTTAGGGCTCATATTTCTTTGCTAGTTTTCTGTCTGGTGGATCTGTCCATTGGTGAAAGAGGAGTATTGAGATCTACTATTACATTTCCTTCCATATGTTTCTCCAGGTTTGCAAGCAAATGCCTTACAAATTTTGCTGGCTCTGCATTTGATGCATACATGTTTACCAAAGTTAGTACTTCTTTGTCTAGTGCTTCCCTGATCAGTGGATAGTGACCCTTTTTGTCTCTGATCACTTTCTTCAGGTTGAATGCAATTTGGTCTGATATAAGAATGGCTGTCCCAACTTTTTTTGTTTTTCATTAGTTTGAATAATTTATTTCCATCCTTTTATTCTTAACCTATGTCTATCCTGTACTTTTAGGTGTGTTTCATGCAGGCAACAGAAATCCAGTGTTTGTTTTCTGATCCTCTACCCTCTACAATGTGTCTTTTGATAGGAGAGTTTAGCTCATTGACATTTAAGATTATTGACATAGAGGGCTGTTGTGCAATTGTATTGAGTAGGGTGGTTGTTGTTATAATTGGGTGTTTGGATTATGCAATTCATCTCTGAGTAGTTCATTTAGATTAGGCTTGGTTAGTGCAAAAAGTGCAAGTTCTTTTTTTTCTGAGAATGTTTTTAGTCCTCCCTTCCATATGATTGAGAATTTTGCTGGGTAGTGGACTTTAGGTTGGAAGATTTTTTCATTCAGTAGTTTAAATATGTTGTTCCACTGTTTTCTTGCTTGGATTATTTCAAATGGGATATCTGGTTTGATTCTTATATTTCATTTGTTTTCCTATCTTTTTTGTTGCTTTTTATTTATTTTTTGATTCTTACGTTCCTTCTTTTGTAATTGAGGATATTTTCTCCCTTATTGCTCTAAGGAATTCATCTGGGGCCTGAGAAGTAGCATGGAGGTAGGGCGTTTGCTTTGCATGCAGAAGGACAACAGTTCAAATCCTGGCATCCTATAAGTCCCCTGAGCCTGCCAGGAGCAATTTCTGAGCGTAGTGCCAGGAGTAACCCCTGAATGTTGCCGGATGTGAGCCAAAAACCAAAAAAAAAAAAAAAAAAAGAGAGAGAGATTCATCTTCTTCATTTTTTGCCATTTGGATTATTATATGCCTTGGTGTTGGTTCATTAGGGTTTATTGTATTAGGAACTCTTGCCTCTTGAATTTGCATGGAGCCACTTTCCAAAGGGTGGGAAAGTTTTCTGCTATTATTTCCCTGACCACTTGTTCTTACCCTTTCCCTATTTCCTTCCCCTCTGGTATTCCTACAATCCGTAGAATATTTCTTTTGTCTTTGTTCATTAAGCATTTTCTTCCAATGCTTTATCTCTTATTTTCTTATTGGCTTCTTTGACATTATTGGCTTGTAGTTTTTCTTCAAATTCCTCCATGAGATTATCCAACTGTGTGATTCTGCTATTATGGCTTGTTAAGACATTTTTTATTTCCTTTAATTCCATTTGTATGGACTCTCATATTCTGTAAAAGTTCTTATTTGAGTTGGTTGATTTGCTCATCTATGGATTTCTTGAACTCATTGGCTAGTTTTAATTCCTTTATTTCCATTGCTATTGCTTTCATTGCCACTTTTTTGGTCCTCATCTATTGGGCTTGTGGGTTTTGTGGCTTGGAAACTTGCTAGAATTTCTCTCTATATCCCTGTCTGTTATTGTCTTTCTTTGTTTACCTATATTTCTTTTCGATTGGTTACTCAAAGCATTCTGCTTTCTGGTTTTGGCCCTATTTTGTCCCCTGTGGTGTGGAACTTGGTCCCTTCTTAGGAAAGCCCTCCCCCTAAGCAGGGATTATTATGGTAGTTGCTAAAGTATGGCCCTGCCCTCCAGTCTCTTCCCTCTAGTTAACTGTGAGAAGGAGCAGGGATGTTCTCCATCAGCAATCTCCAAGTGCCCACAATGGTGGCCTCAACACTGGTGATCCACCCTCATTTCTCATTCAAATACCTGTGAGGAGGTGCAGAATCGCCCTCCAAGCTGCAGCCCATAAGCACCCACAATGGTAGACTTAGTGCTGGTAGTTTGCCCTCACTTCTCCTTCCTATACCTATGTCTAATTCCAACATTTTTTAAACAAAAAAAGATATAATGAAAAACTATCCAGAACTAACTATAACAAATGGGTATGAACTATAACAGGTTCCAGCCTAATTGTTGTTCCATACATCTTCCTACATGACAAAATGGAACAAAAGTGTTCCCTGGGAACTTGGGAACTATGCAGAGGGAAAGATGGAAAGGTAGATACAATATTAATCTGGGTTCCTAAAGTAAAGCAGAAAGAAAGTTACTCTGAATATATGTTACTACCCAGTGCAGATATGTGAATTGAAAATTATACTTCTAGAGTATGTAAGTTTTAAAAAGTGCCTTTCACAACACTATTATCACAACTGCATGTAATTTTTTGGGGGGGTTCACACCTGGCAGTGCTCAGGGGTTACTCCTGGCTCCATGCTCAGAAATTGCTCCTGGCAGGCACGGGGGACCATATGTGGCACCGGGATTCGAACCGATGACCTTTTGCACGAAAGGCAAATGCCTTACCTCCATGCTATCTCCCGGGCCCCGTAATTTATTTATTTTTATTTATTTATTTAGACATCTTGATTACAGATATGGTTGTGATTAGGTTTCAGTCATGTAAAGAACACCCCCTTTCACCAGTGCAACATTCCCACCACCATTGTCTCAAATCTCCCTCCATCCCACCCCACCCCCTCCTGTACTCTAGACAGGCTTTCCAGTTCCCTCATTCATTCACATGATTATGGTAGTTCTTAGTGTAGTTATTTCTATAACTGTACTCACCACTCTTTGTGGTGAGCTTCATGAAATGAGCTGGTAGTTCAAGCCCTCCTCTCATTGTCTCTGAGGTTTGTTGCTAAGATGACTTTTTTTTCTTAAAACCCATAGATGAGTGAGACTATTTTGTGTGTCTCTCTCTCCCTCTGACTTATTTCACTCAGCATAATAGACTCCATGTACATCCATATATAGGAAAATTTCATGACTTCATCGCTCCTGATGACTGCATAATATTCCATTGTGTATATGTCCCACAGTTTTTTTCAATATAAGACTTACACATCTTCTACAATAAGAATATTCATTAGCTGGCAAGAGCTATAGCATCAAACCTGAATAAATGGAACTACATAAAACTAGAAAGATTCTGTATGCCAAAAAAAGAAAAAAACAAAGGCTAAAATTAGAAGATAGCTAATTAAATGGGAGAAAAATTTTGCACTCAAAACATCAGGTAAAGGTTTTATATCTAGGATATACAAAGTACTCACAACAGTAAACTCCACAAAATCTATAAACCCGATCAAAAAAAGTAGGGAGAGTGGGGCCAGAGCGGTGGCACAAGCCATAAGGCATTTACCTTGCATGTGCCAGTCTAGGATGGACCGTGGTTCAATCTCTGGTATCCATATGGTCCCACAAGCCAAGAACAATTTCTGAGCTTATACCCAGGAATAACCCCTTAGCGTCACAGGGTGTATCCCACACCCTCCAAAGTGGGGAAAGGAAATGAGCAGACACCTCTCTGAGGAAGACCAACAGATAGCCAACAGACACATGAAAAATGCTCATCATTACTTATCATTAGGGATTTCCAAATCAAGACAAGAATGGTATCACTAGTGAAAATGGCACATATCAAAAATATTGGGGATATGTCAAAAATACTGTGTAAGAAAGGAAGTCTCATACACTGGTGGTTGTTGGCTGGTGGGAAAGTTACCTAAAAATAGTATGGGTGCTAAAAAATAAAGAACCTCAAAATTGAGCTTTCATACAACCCAGCAATCCCTCTTTTGAATATCTATCCCCAGGACAGAAAAACATTCATCCAAAAGGATGTATGCATGTCACTATTCAATGCAGTACTCAGTACAATAGCTAAGACTTTGAATCAACCTAGATGTCCAACAACAGACAAGTGAATCATGAAGATGTGGTACATTTATATAATGGCATACTATGTGGCTATAAGGAATGATTCAAGCATGCAATTCATAGTAGTATGGATGGAACTGGAATATATTATGTTTAATGAATTAAGCCAGAGTAGCATAAATATAGAATAATATTACTTAGATGTAGTATTTAAAATAAATGCATGAAGAAACACAATGGTCTAAATGTTAATTGTCTTTAACACTGTCAGCTCCAGGGTATAGCAAGGAGTAGAAAGAAATTGAGTGAAAGAGAAGAAACACAAATATGAAAATATAGGGTCAGATGCCAAGCAGTCTCAAGTGCTTCGGTAGTGTTAAAAAAAGGACAGAGCAAAATATCAAAGCCAAAGGCAACAACAATGGAATCAAGATACCCAAATTTTAACTATCTAAACTTAAAATGGGCCTATTATATTGATAGTTTGGGAGTGAATTGGGGAGGGGGTGATATGAGATGCACCTGGAGAACATTGGAGGTGGGAGATCAACACTGGTAGTGGGATTGACCCTGATACGTTGTATGTCTGAAATCCAACTATGAAGGACTTTGTAAATTACAATGATTTCAATAAAATTAAAATTTAAGGGGCCGGGCGGTGGCGCTGGAGGTAAGGTGCCTGCCTTAGGACGGACCGGACCGCGGTTCGATCCCCCGGTTCCCATATGGTCCCCCGTGCCTGCCAGGAGCAACTTCTGAGCGCATAGCCAGGAGTAACCCCTGAGCGTCACTGGGTGTGGCCCAAAAACGAAAAAAAAAAAAATTAAAATTTAAAAAAGCATTATCATAAAATTATAATGAGCATTATCATAAAATTGCCAGATTCTAACTAGACACCTTTTTATCATGTGAGTAACTTTAAAAGGCAGATACTCAAGGGATATCATAAAATTATCATTGGCAAATGGAAAGGGCTTCCTTGATCCATCCCTAGAGGCTCTTTTGTTGAACCATTTCTTAGTAACACAATGCATTTCTCTAAAATTTTCTCACACATACACATAAGCACACACCAAAGTTCTTAACTGCTGTTTGCCACATTACAAAAATAGTGGGAATTTTCTTCCTGAAAACAAGAAAAATGATTTTATCTTTATTTAAGATTTAATTATCCTTTATTTAATTCAAGAACTTTCTTTGAAATCTGGTTGGTCTTCTTAATACCATTTTGAAAAAGAGAATTTGGAAGGTATAAGGAGGAATTCTTTCTTTAGAATCAAGGCAGAAGTGGTAAGAGTTTATGAGGGAGAGAGAACACTTGGAAAGATGCCTCAAGACTGATGGAAGAATCAGCACAGACCTTTTCTCCTCACCAGCTTCCCTCCCACCATATCAGGACCTTTCCACGTGAATACAAGCAGACAAATAGCATCATTGTGTATCAGTTTATCTCTCAGGCATGTATTTTCATTGTTCTATAAAATCTGAATCTCAGCACAGATATAACTCCTCTGACTTTATATATGACCACCAAACTTTGGATCTTAAAAGAACTTTTATTATTTTTAAAGTATGTTTTAATTTCTTTTTATTTTCAAGTGTCTACTTATTTTTATTTCTACTTATTCTTTCTACCTTTATATCATTATTAACAGATACTCATTTAAAAATATTTTAACCTGCAAATCTGCTAATATTCTTTTTCTGAATTAATTTGAAATCAAAGTCTTGTATCTCTTCTTAGTATACTAATATTTCAGTCACTTAAACCAATACAGTTACAGCTACAAAACAAAGAAAACCAGCCTTTCTCACCTTCATATATAATATGACTGATTCAGTGTAGTAGTTCTCTATTGTGATATTTTCTCTCTTCTCTTTAGATCCTCCACTCCATGGATTATAGAGAAAACTCTGAATATAAATATTCATGTCATGATTTATTTTGGATTTGAACCCACACCTGGCAGTACTGAGATTTTACTCCTATATTATTGCTCAGAGATCACACCTGTGATGTTCAAATGACAAAGCATGTGGTTTAGTTCCTTGAACTATCTCTTTAAATAATTGTTATTTACTTATTTTGTTTAATTCCTGAGTCATAGCTAGTGATGTTTGGGAGCTACTCCCAGATATTTGCAGGAAGAGAAAAAAAAGATACAGAAATATCTGCTTGTGGTGCCTACATAACCACATGGTGATGGAAATTGAGCCTGGGCTTCTGGCATGGAAAGAGTACACATTTAAACTAACTCTCCAGCACTTCTTACTATGATCTCCTACAAGAGGAAGGTGAAAATCGAATTGATCCTTCAAAGAAACTGTCAGCATGTTTCAATTTGCCTATCCAGAAAACCCCTTCTTCTAGAGTTAATTAATAAATCAACTATAATTTGGAGTAACAAGGTGTTTTATGCTTTCCATCTTCCTGCTTCTTGCTTCCTGAATTCTCACTTGATGGTTAAAATTCTAATTTGAAGGTTGAATATGAAAATGAAGAGTAAGAATGGTAAAGCTGGTAAAGCAAAGAAATTACATAAACATTCATACATTCATATATATGTATGAATACATATATATATAGATATATATATATATTCTTCCAACCACAATACCATCCTTGGTAGTGTAGTTTTTAAATGAGAGGCAAGTTCATCATAATTAGGGTGCTACAATTTGGGGGGTTTGAGCCAAGTCAACCACAATGACCTGCGACCAATACAGAAGCAAACATAAAACACTGATGGATTATAGTGCTACTGTTTTGTTCCACATCAGTTCCTTAATGCCTTTCTATGCTCTCTGTGAGCAGGTCATGAAAAAAAAATGCCTTTGCTTTTTATTTTCTGCTTATTTTCCCACAGTTTCTTTTTCTGCAGAAATAGTTGGTTCTCAGTTATTTCACCAATTTAGGATCAGTATAGGCAGACTTGTTTTCATAGACAATAATGGTACTCCTAGTATTTGTTATGGGAAGTAATGAGGGAGCTAGCACAGTAAGGCATTTTATTAAAAATAAGTCCTAGTGCTGCCTCAGCAGTTACATAATTAGAGATAGATGTTGCCATAGAACATCAGTGTATGATGAGTACCCATCTTTTATACTAATGTTGATATTATAATATTCTGGGGGATGTTAAAATAAGAGTTTGGGCCATTTTATTCTTCATCTAACTAGCTTGACTTCAAGAAACAAACTACATTCCCATTTCCTTCAGACTTTAAAGAATGAATAAATGATTCTTTAGAATCATGCCAGATTGAATCATTTGAATAAAGAATAATGTTAAGCTTAGATTTAAAGTTTTCAAAAAGTGTCAGGGTAGGTACTGTTAGATTCAAAATAAAGTCAATTGTACTTATATATGTTGAATAAACAGAGACATTTTATAAATAGATGCACATTTTATTGTACATTATTTACCATATTACATACTTGATATTACCTCTCCTGGTAAATAATAAATATCAGATTCTCATATAAAAACATGTACAAAGAGCAGGGAAGTACAGTGAAGCCAAGTAACAGATGGTAGTGATGATGTTACATGTGAAAATAAAAAATAACTTGAAAATAGTTTGCTTAAAATTGTTTTAAATTTTTTTTCTTTTCTTTTTTTTGATTTTTTTTAATTGAAACGTTTTGATTACATATGTCTTTGTGATTAGGTTTCGGTCATGTGAAGAACACCCCCTTCACCAGTGCAACATGCCCACCACCAATGTCCCCCCAAAAATTTTAAGTCATCATTGTGAAGATTCAATAATACAATTTTTAATTGACTAGAGAGGAAGAAATAAAAATACCTTTAAAACAGCTAATCACTTTTGGCTATTTTATGAAAAGGTCTCATTATTACATCATGTAAATGTAAATATTAACTTAGTTCTCATTAAGTATGGCTAAGATATATTCTCTAGGGTTTTTTTTTTTTTCAGTTTTGGAACCACACCCAGTGGTTTTAGGGGTAGCTCCTAGATCTGAACTCAAGAATTACTCCTGTCAGTGGGTAGGGAAACATATGAGATGCCACTGGTTTAATATGGGTCAGCTGAGTTCAAGGCAAACTTCTTAACTGCTGTATTCTCTCTCTCCAACCTGATAAAGGTTTTCTCTTAGTTTGTTTGAAAATAGCAGCAAATCACAATATGTGACTGGATTATGTGTGATAAGCCATCTATTTAACTCTATCATAAATGTTCTCTCTATTATAAGTATAGGAAGACAAGCAATCTCATGAAGTTCTCTACAAAGAGTGGTGAGTGCAGATAGAGAAATAACTACTTCGAGAACTATCATAACAATGTCAGTGAATGAGGGAAGTAGAAAGTCAGTCTCGAATACAGGCAGGGGGTGGGGAGGAGGAGATGGGGACATTGGTGATGGGAATGTTGCATTGGTGAAGGGGGCGTGTTCTTTTTGTGACTGAAACCCAATTACAATCATGTTTGTAAATCACAGTGTTTAAATAAAGATATTATTAAAAAAAACTTAAAAAATAAATTAAATAATGCCATTGCAAAAATATAAAGAAAACTAGTAATCTTGTAAAGGAGAAGTTTATTATGTCATTTGACATTTTGCTTACTAATATGTGATATATAGACTGTACATTCAGGATTCCTTGGTAGCTTGTTAAAAATGCCAAATCAGAACTACAGTATCAGAGGGTGCATTTTAGCCTAGGTTCCAGGACTGATATGTACACTAGAATGCAGAAGCACCCATATAATGTAAGTACTGCCAAGTAAGTATTTATTCAATTCTATGAAGTTTGGTTTGAGCTTCCAAAGGTGGAAGGAATGTCTTATCATCTTGGCTTTGAGAATTATAAAGTCAATTTATTATTTATAAAGTAATCATACTGCCTTCTATACATAAAAACTATGTCTCATTTCTAAAAATGAATATCCTTCACAGAATAAAATCAGCTCCATGGAATAAGATAATATGCTAAGCTTCAATGAACTCAGCATGGACGAGACTTCCATGCTGACTTTATACTCTGTAGATGACTGACTTATCAACTAACTTGTTACAACTTTAGAATGATATTATTAATGCTATGTGGAAAACTAAGGTTAAACCACATGAGACATTTAGCAAACTGGTTCATTTCTGTACTTAAATAATTCAGTTATCTTACTATTTTTTCTCTTTTCAGCCCAGAATATTTAGAGATCTGATTTTTGTCTTCATATTACAAAGTCCACAAATACCCAGATAGAGAATATACAGAGATCTTTAGGTCACTCATTTTTTATATTTGAATGTCTAAATGCTAAGATTATATTTCACATAACTTATTTTTTCAGTATTTGCTTTTTGATCTTTTGTTCCAGTAAAATACATATGTCTATGTGAATATGAATATATACCCATAGAGAAGTAACACAAGTGCTGTATGTAGTTGCTTACTTTAACTTCACAATTCTTTGTTCTCTATGCTTTGCTTTATCATTTGATTAGCTAATTTTACTCATACCTCTGAGGTAACACAATATTGACTCAGTTATAGAACTCTCATGAAACTTCCAAAAATAAGAAGCCTTCATCGAATCCCCATTCCATGAGGCAGTCTTCTTTGGAATGTCTGACCCTCTCTATTTGGGATTATAACTTTTAGATATCCACACATGGCTTTCTGAAGTGATAAACTAATGATGTTAGAATTGATGTTATGATGATAACTGATGATAATAATGATGGTAAACTAATGTTAGAACTGATGTTAGAAACTCACAATGGTAAGGGAAATAAATGAAAAAAAATCAAATGGGGCTACATAAAACCTAAATATTACACATACAAAAAAACTATCACAAAAAATAAAAGACCATCAAGAAATTGGTGAATTTACATGTACATCAGATGTCTGACATGAAGAGAACATCAAAGTATAAAAAGAACTCACACAACTCAACAACAACACAAAGTAGTAACCCAATAAAGAGGAGGGGTAAAAGAACTGAATGAGACAATTTTCCAAAGAAGAGATATGATAGCATGTAGCTATATGAAAAAATGCTCAACATTTCTAAACAATTAGAAAAACTGTTAGGGACACTGAAACCGCAATGATATATCAATACATGCTTCTAAGAATATACAATGTAGGGGCCAGATCAGTAGCACAAGTGGTAAGGCATCTGCCTTGCCCATGCTAGCCTAGTTCAGACCACGGTTCCCCAAGCCAGAAGCGATTTCTGAGCACATAGCCAGGTGTAACCCCCAAACTGGGTGTGGCCCAAAAACCAAAAAAAAGAATATACAATGTAAAACAAATGGAAGAAGAATATTTGGCAAGAGAATGGGTGAAAAAAAGGAACCTGTGTATACTGTCAGTTATAATTTAATATGGTGAGATACTAACATTTATTCTAATTTTTTTTTTTTTTTGGTTTTTGGGTCACACCCGGCAGTGCTCAGGGTTACTCCTGGCTCCACGCTCAGAAATTGCTCCTGGCAGGCACGGGGGCCCATATGGGGCACCGGGATTCGAACCGATGACCTTTTGCATGAAAGGCAAACGCCTTACCTCCATGCTATCTCCCGGGCCCCATTATTCTAATTTTATAGAAATTTCTTTGACTATAACTCTGCCCATTGTAGGCATACCTAATTTTTACCCCATTCTATTACTATACTCTTCCCCTAATAAAATCACAAAACTTGAACTATCTAATCCTGCCTCCCAATTAGAGGGAGAAGCAATGGAGACACCAAGCCCAATCAGATATAAGATCACTAAGTAATGAACCAGAAACAGAGGGGAGTCACTCAATCTAGAAGACCCCGGGGAGGAGGGTGGAGGATATGGGAGGCAGAATGGGAACGGAGGTGGAGGGAGGACAACTTGGTGATGGGAATTCCCCTGATTCAATGTTTATATGTAACTGGAACAATACTGTGAATGACATGTAAACCACTATGATTATAATAAAAAATGTAAAAAAAAAGAAATTTCTTTGACTATATATTGTTTTGGATAGAATAGCCATTTTATTAATACTTAGTCTTCTAATTCACAAGCATAGGATGATTTTCCACGTCTTTGAACCATCTTTTGTTTCTTCTATTTTTAAATTAAAATTTAAAAAATTTTTAATTTTTAAATTATTTTTAGATTACTGTGAATTACAAGTCTTTCACAGCTGCATTTCAGGCATATAATGACAGTGTATTAGGGTCATTCCCACCACCAGTGTTGACCTCCCTCCACCATCGTACCCAGTCTGCATCCCATACCTCCACCCTTAGCCCTCTGGACTGCTAGTGTAAGAGATCCGGTTTACATTTAGCTTGCTGTAGTTTGGGTCTCTTGATTCTATCGTGGTTTACTATGGCTTGATATTTATATGAGAAAAGAAAAAAAAGGAGCATTGAGTAAAAAGGTAAAAAAAAAAAAGGTCAGATATAAATACCCAAGCCATGTCCTAGTCAACGACATGACATCTTTATTTCTTTTTTGTAATGTCATCTTAAAAAAGTATGGAGAATATTTAAACTTAAAATAGTAATTTCAATAGTAATACCTCTTATAGAATTTACCTAAAATATATTAAAACATAATTTGTACATATTTATTTGTTCTGTATTCATAACCGGTATTGTCCATAGCATAGACTAATTCAAATGTCAACCATAGATTGAAGATGTGGTATATATACTTGATGGAACACATTCAGTTTTTAAGAGATGATTTTATAACTTATGGGGTTAATTTTGAGTTACTAGGATCGATTCTTCCAGGTTAAATTTGTCAAGAAGTAAAAGACAGTGCAGGAGAGTTAATATTGGGGGTCAAGTGTTTGCATTCCATGTGTCTAACTCTGGTTCTATCTCTGGTACTTCATGGTCTTCTCTAGAACCTCAAGGTGTGATCAAACCCTACTAAAAACAGATAGGAAAAGGAAATAAAAGGTAGTTGCCAGATAGTTTAACTCATGTGTGGAGTGTCAATAGCCAAAACAAATAAACTGGGAAAACAAATCAAAAAGAGTTCTTAGACTTGCAAAAACTATCCTGGTTATCAGAGAAAGGCTATGGGGAAAAGAGGAATCAGTCAGTTTTACAGTGTTATGGCAGTAGAATTTTTGGATGGACTTACACTTACAGAGCTATGAATCTGTAATAGTACATGTTTAAATTAAGAAAAAATTCAGAATTTTAAATGCAAGTTGGTGATACATGCTCACTCTGGGTTTTTCTCTAATAGCATACGTGCAAGCAAAAATTATATAAATGGAGGACTGGAGAACTAGTACAACAAGTAGGATTGTAAACAGCCAACCTGAGTACAATACTTGATATCCCATATGATTCCTCAAGCATAGACAGGATTAATCACTGAACATTGTTGGAATTACTGCCCCCCCCAAATGAAATGAAATGAATAAGTATATGAGATAAGATTTATTTCAACATTTTCAAAAGAACTGTAATTTCTAATTATTATTTATACAGTGTTCTACAAAGACTTAATTTAGGCACATTACCTTTTTTATTATTAGAAAAGTCATATGAGAGAAGGAACATTGTTATTCCTAATCTAAAGTCTAAGAAATAAGGCTTAGGGAAGTGATCTAACCCATTGTCAATGTAATATCATTTATAATGTCGAATGAAATTTAAAAATCCCAAACTTAGTTTATTTCTAATATGTACTTAGCAAAGATTACTATTTCCAAATGTCATAAATATGTCACTAATCTTAAATACTTGAAGTTAGTGAGCAAGTGGCTATGATTAATAATAAATTCTTCTGGGTGAATAAGAGACAAAACAAAACTCAAAACTGAAGGCTGCTATAATATTTATCTCTGCACACAATGTCTAGTTGGCATATTTATTTGGGTTTAAAATTAATTCAATGGGCAACAATATAAATAAGAAAGAAACAAGAATTCTAATCAGAACTTTAAAGAAAGAACCATTAGAAAAAGAGTTAGTTCCCACATGTAACTCATGGTGCACCTAAACTTTATCCACTAATCGATCACACTTTTTTTATTTTGTTTTGTTTTTGTGCCATACCCAGTAGTATTCAGAGACCATTCATGGCTCTGTGCTCAAGGATCAATTCTAGTGAAGCTCAGGAACCTCTCAGTGCTGGATCTCCTGTGTGAAGCATCAACACTAGCTTTGAGCTATTTCCCCAACCAGTCCTTAGCCGATGTTTTAAATGCTGACTTTAGAGCTGAAGATATAGAACAAGGGTCAAATTGTTTGCCTCGTATGCTCCTAATGATTTGATCCCTGGTCCTTGGTACAGCATATGGTCTTCTGAACATCTCTAAAAGTGATGTGATCCCTGAACACAGAGCCAGAAGTAAGGCGCAGCTGAGTATAGCTCCCAAATAAACAACAACAAAAATTTAATATTGACTTGAACTAATAAAATCATTTTGCAGTTTAAAAAGCATTAAAGATCATTTTCTTCCTTCAGGAAGAGCAGCAGTTAACTCAATGTCAAATGTTCTTTTAGGAATGATTATGATCATATCTATACTGTCTTAGTCACTATTTTATAGCTTATTTTTATAGTCACTGCTTTTATAGACCATCTTTTTTGGATGATGGCTACATACCTTATATTTTTTATTTTTTTATTTTAGAAATAATGTTGCAATACTCTCAATGAGATTTTATGAATATATTTCAATATCACATCTCCACTAGAGTATCCACTCTCTTCTACCACTGTCTTGGAGTCTTATTTATAATTTTACACTGTCTATAATTATAAATAATTTCATTGCAATTATTGGGTTTTACCATAACTAAAATATTAAATGTATTTCTCTGTATTTAATCAGTACTAAAATGTATCAATATAAAAATGAATATTTCTACTAAAATCAGACAAAAGATGCAATTAGTAGAATCTAATTTTGTCTCAGAATCAACTGTAAGCAGAATCAGCTTACAGTTATAGAAGCAAAGTAATGTAAATATCCTCTATCCCTCTGCCAGCCCACTACATATAACATTTTATTAATTTTCAAAGCTATGAGTAAATATTCTACATAATTACATTTTATAGCAAGGTCAATATTTCAGAAGATGATTATGTAATGGTAACTATCCTCCTCAAAGGGTGTGATAAAATATTTAATGATGTTTATCTATAAAATATATTCAATTTCTAAAATAAAAGAAAGCCTAAGACTTGTTCTGTCCTAGGTGGTTGCAGAGGGTATCATGTCGCCAGTTAAAGCATTTGATTTGATTGCTCAAGTAACAGAAATGGTACATTTCAGATTTATTAGAAAATGTAAATCAGCTAAGATTGCACATTCATAAAAATAGTTGGCATGTCATATAGATGGCTCTAAGTATAAATTTGGCTTGCTTTCTGAAGGCTGTTGTATTGTGGCATGCTATACAGCAACGTCCAAATTTTTGAAGCTTCCCAGATGTTTGAAACCCTTTGTCTATTGCTCACAAAAGTTAAAAATCAAGTAGATTAATGTGTTTGCCTGGAAAACAGCTCCAATACTTTAATTTCATTTTGTGTCTGTGCCTTTTGTTATACTAGTATGACACTTCTTTTAACTAAAGGGAAGTCTTTATTCATCGGTTCTGAATAAGCTTGCTTATTAAAATGGTGCAAAGGGGGCCTTATATCTAAATAGATGCCTTTATCATTCCCGATCCCAGTGAGAGGAAGACTTGACTAAGCTGATGGAAGATATGAGAAAACCAATGGAGACATTAGTCATTTCACTTGAATCATTCAACCTTTGAATTAGCCTAGCCAAGTTCACAGTGACCTCACAACTACTGAGAGATGTACAAGTGTTTCCAACTAATGCTAGAAGTTCTATCTAGTTATCCACACATAAATAAACTGTGAATGTGCATCTATTTTAAATAATCTTGAAGTAACTTTGCTGCAACAATAGATAAAACATGAGTATGGTTATTTTGAGCTATTAAACCAAACCAAATTTATAAAATATTTAAATAATATAATAACTCCTCCAATGTTTATTCTTTTGCAAATCCAGTGTTTGCTTCTACTTGAATAGATGCCATGAGCATTATATTCTTGTTTTAGAAATTATAAAAAGTTTCTTTGCAAAGATTAGAATCCTGACTCTGTTCATCAAGTGAAAGAAGATTCTCTTTATGTCATATGAAAATAAATTGACATATCAAGTGGTCTGACTCATCACCTAACTAACCTAAGCAGTAATTTTGACATAATGGTGATTTTTACTCAAGTGCTTATTTTTTTACTTCCAAAAAAATTCAAGAGGCAAATATTCTTATCCCCATTTCTCACACGGAGAATCTGGATCTTCACACCAGTACAAAACATTTCAATTTTCATACTTTTCATTATAGGTTGACATGAAAAGACTAACCCTGTAAAACTTGTGACTTCATGAAATGATAAACTGCTAGTAAAAAAAGAAAAAGGCAAAAGTAAAAACTTTCGAATATTAATTATTTGTGTTTAAGAGCTGTATATTTTATGGTTAAGCCCATTAAAATGGGTTTTATTTAAGGGATTTCAAGACCATGTAAAAATTTAATGTCATGTAAATTTTATTTTACAATAAACCATATAATAAATGGAAGATGGAAAGGACAAGGAATTAAAGCTTAAAAATTTGGAGAGATTGTTACAACAGGATAATACAATGATGAAACCGATGTAGTTGATCATAGAGTTTTGATATTAATGCCAGAATCCTGGCTTTGACCTTTTGTGTAAATTAGATTTATTCAGGTCATTTAGTTAATATTTTGTACATGTCTTTGAACACAAATGTAAATACAATTATGATGACCCTAGAGGAAAAGTTATGCCAAGTAAGTTAAAGGGGAGATTACTGCTAGCTTATTCTGTATGAGCAGTGCTGAAAGTTTTCCAGTTAGATCCCACTCAACACACAACACAGAAGAAGCTATTCATGAAGAAATAGACACATTTATTATGATTAATGGTCTCTGTTGTATGGGTGTTTGGAATTCACAGTGAGAAAGCAATTTTTGAATCAGTATTTTGTTCTCTAAAAATAAGGAGGGGTAAAAGTACTGTTACATTCAACTGCTGAAGGATATTCTTTGATACTAAATATGTGGTTGGATCAAGTCTGTATTAAGTATGTATGGTGCATGTCAGTGGTTCTCAAAAGGTAATGGGTACAAATCACAACCTAAAAAACCCTCTGGAATCCAGGATTGTAGCCATAATTGATAGCTGCATATAGCATTAGTGGTGAGTTATACTGTGGACTCCATCTGTTTATGCTTCTTGATGAGAACAAGTTGATCTTTCAAAGATTGACAGAAATTCGGTAGCACACAGGATTATTCCAAGTACATTAGTTTCCCAGTTTATAGACTAGTGGAGGCAAGCAACCAAGTGAATTTTGACTTTTATTTCTTTTACTTTATTTATTTATTTATTTATTTATTTATTTGGTTTTTGGGTCACACCCGGCTGTGCTCAGGGGTTACTCCTGGCTCCATGCTCAGAAATTGCTCCTGGCAGGCACCATATGGGGCACCAGGATTCAAACCGATGACCTTTTGCATGAAAGGCAAACACCTTACCTCCATGCTATCTCCCGGGCCCCAAATTTTGACTTTTATTTCTTATGATTTGGGATAACAAGTTGTCCATGTTCAGTATGTTCTGTTGACCACTCCAAATTCACTCTCCATTTTTCTATTGGGTGCTTTTTCTAAACCCCTGAAAATTTGAACTAGAATCACTCAGGGTGATTTTATGGTATGCTGGGGATCAAAGCCAGGTTGACCGCTTAAAATGCAAGTGTCATATCTGCAGTGCTATTGATTAGGCCCCCTATTTTTTTAGGCAGCATAGTTTGATTTTTGTCTGCCGGTTGGCCTCAGTTATGTGATATGTCAAAATAAGTGGATCAGAGGAAAGTAAATAAGTCAGGACATGTTTTCTCTTGACTCTGCCTCAACTATATTCCTGTTACTTATTTCTACCTACAGGTATCTTCTGATTCAGTCATATTGCCTCTAAAACTCTCTGCTGGTTCTTGGAAATACTTATTCATGCCTATTCAAATATAGGACAGGTAATAATTCCTTGCTCTTGGTATACAGACCTAGATTCAATTATTATTCCTCATTTTCCTCATCATCCTTTATGGTTTAGTTATCATCAACTATACAGATTGTGTGTTTTTTCCATTTCCTGCTAAGATGCTTGGCTCATATTTTTTTTGAACAGCCTCTTACTAGGTCCATTCAAATTTTTGTGCTCATTAATTTAGACATATGTCTGAAACACTAGTTGCATTTTTTGTTTTGTTTTGTTTATGGCCCACACCCGGTGATGATCAGGGGTTACTCCTGGCTATGCGCTCAGAAGTCACTCCTGGCTTGGGGGACCATATGGGAAACCGGGGGATCGAACTGCGGTCCGTCCTAGGCAAGTGCAGGTAAGGCAGGCACCTTACCTCCAGCGCCACCGTCCGGCCCCACTAGTTGCATTTTAATGAAGAGTCTACGTGTTGTATTGAATGTACAAGAACTTTGTTTAGTCATACTAATAAATGACTTTGGGGCTAGAGCAATAGCACAGCAGTAAAGCATTTGCCTTACATGGGGCCAACCCAGGAAGGACCCTGGTTCAAATCCCGGCATCCCATATGGTTCCCCCAAGCCTGCTAGGAGTGACTTCTGAGAGCAGAGTCACGAGGAACCCCTGATTGTCGCCGGATGTGATCCTAAAACCAAAAATAAATAATTTAGTTTTTTATCTCTAGCAATTAAATTCTATTTTGAAAATTTTTTTCTGTCACCTGTACCTACCAGGCACTAACTGAATAGGTAGGACATGAAAAATATAAAGATGAAGAATAAAAGATATTTACCCTCATGAATCTCAAACTCACAGGTAAGACAAAGACATAAATAAGGTTCTACAACTTGATATAATAAAAGCTAAGTGTTGGCTTATATAAATGCTATATTTATACAAATTAGTTTCAGTTTTCTTGTTTGGTAAATAAATATAGTGAAATATTTTAAATGATACCACAAGATGAAGAAATAATGATTCAAGAATATAGGTACAAATCTTAAGTGATTAAGAATAGTAAAAATAGTTATTTGAATCAATACCTATTTTTAAAATAATATCTTTATTTAAGCACCATGATTACAAACATGATTGTAGTTGGATTCCAGTCATAAACAGAGCATGAACCTTCACCAGTCTAAGTTTGCTTTTTGCATGTGACTGAACAGCTGTCCCAACACCAGTTTTGAGCTGGTTGAGCTTGACTTGCTCCATTTTGCTTTTCTTGCCCCTTTATCAAACATTCATTGATTGTATGTCTGGAGAACATTCTCTGAATACTCAAGTCTATTCCACTGATCTGAGGGTCTGTCTTTATTCAATCAATACATTTTCAATTACTATGTTATTGTGATATTTGACTTTATCTCTAATTTTATAATACATTATACTAAATTTGTTTCTCTCTGCCATTTCTGCCATTTTCCAGATCTAAATTTAGATCTAGAAAGCATTTAGGTCTGTGTTCCTCCTGGAATTTTTTCCTAGTATACTTTTAAAGAAAATAAATAACCTTGAATATTTGTTCTTACAAGTTTAAGATCATATTCAGACTATAAAATGAAGCCACAAATTCAGTAGAATTTACTGAACCCAAAATATTTGAAGATGCTGCCTAACCAATTTTATAAAAGCAATGAGTAAGTTTATAGGTTACACTCAAATGCCTTTATTTGAAGATAGTATCTAAGGTTTTTACTTAAAATCTCTTACTGAATTTATTTCATAGAAATAGTTTTCATAAAAATGTGCAAAAATTATGTTTAATATATAATTTTTATCTCTTAGTACAGCAATAAAATCACCTTGCTTTATATAAATTTATGCATACATTAAATAAGGCTGTTCATATTTTCTGTTCTTTCATCTTGGGAACATTAGGCACATGTATAGAAGAAAGAGAAAATAATTACAAACACTTAACCACAAATACACTTAAGATTTGTTCTGTTACCCAAGACAAGCCAACTGGGATCTTCCCTGAAACTCGTCTACTGTAACCATGTCAAAAAACCACTTCTGTGTATCATTAGGGTTAGAAATGGAAGAGAATTAAGACTCGCCTGTCATGAGAGAGCAAGAATGGAATATTAAAAATGTATCTTTGACTTGATACAGTCTGATCTAAGTCTGTGGTAATGATATCCTACTTTTATTTTTGAATAATGTCATATCACTTACAAATTAAAGTGAATAAAATCAAAATTAGGATCACCATTATCTCAAGAAAATTGAAGGTAAAGCCTTATGAATAGCCTAATTGCTATTTTCAGAGCAACAGGATATTATTTTTGCAACTCTAAAATAGACAGAAAGCTATGATTAAGGAACAACTTGACATAAAGGAAGGACTTGTGCAAAGTTGATATTGAATCTCCAAAAAAGTATACAATTGAGGCACTTGAAGAAAAAGTAATTTAATTTTATAATATATAAGTTGATTCATTCAGTGAATGGGTATTAAAAACCTCTCACTATGCTATGTATTGCGTGCCTACATAATAACAATAAAACAGGCAAATTCCTCTCTTTTTAGAGATGACCTTCTAAGTTGCAGGATATCAACAATAAGTACAAACATAAGAAGCAGGCAAAAGCTGAGAATTAGACAATGATAATAATTAAGCATGGAACTATAAATTAGAAATACTAAGGGGGGATATGTGTCTACAAACTTTAAAGGAACCATCAAGGCCAACTTCCCTATGAAAGTAAAATATAAGCAAACATTTAAGAGCATGAAGAATGGGACAGAGAGTTTAAGGGCTGGAAAGTGGACTCCAGGTTTCATCTCTGAAACGGGAATGTGCTTGGAGTAGAAAAGCACACAGCAGTACACAGGCTGTGCAACTGTATTGAAATAAGGTAGGAGTGATGTAAGATTTTATTGGCTTTTGCAAGGACTTTAGCCCTCAGAGAAATGAGGTGCCACTGCAGAGTTTGAATAATAATGCTATCATCTGGCTATGTTGAATGAATCTCACTCTGGCTTCTGTGTTAGGAAAGATTAAAAAATGCCAAGGACAAAAACATAAGTACAAAGGAAAAATAAATTATTTGAAACGGACGTTAAATCATCACAAGATATGGCATCCACATAAAAGGCATCCTAGCATAAAAGGTAGGAATTGGGTATGCAATTTGGAAATGAGTGGAAATATTCAGACATCATGGCAATGAATTTTACACTGAAAAATTAAGATCTGTCTTCTGCCAAAATGGGTCACCAAAATTTGAATAAATGTAAAGAGGTGCTTATCTAAGATGAATTTTAGAATAGCCTAGGAGTTTTCAAAGAGGAAAATATGGTATGATGATTTGCAAGAAATTATTCTTAAGTATGACCTCAGACTTATCATAGTAACATTAGATATAAAAGATGATAATAATAGCTCCAAAATTTGGAAAGAGAAAATTAAGTTGAACAAAGAAATTTATACTTTATACAACTTCCAATCAAGTAAGTTTGAGTGAAACATAAAGTAATTTATGGAAAATAAAGATCTCTTTTAAAAACAGGGATAGAACATACAACCAAGGACACCACTTCTTGATATCTATCCCCAAAATATAGAAAACTAATTATAAAATATACTTATTTTCATTGTAGCCCTTAGTTTAATAAGCCAATATTTGGATATATTTTGTGTTCAACTACAGATGCCAGATCAAGAAAATGGTATACACACAGAGAAATACTATGAAATTCTAAGAAAAAAAAATAAACAATGCAATTTTGCCTAAAATGGATGAATTATATATCATGCTTATATATTATGTTTCTAATTGACTGAAGTCAATTAGAAGATATGGATAGGTACAGAGTAATCTCTCTCATAAGTGGGGATTAAAGATACACAAAGGATATCCAGAAAGGGCCAACGCAACATAAAGGGAGATTAAGTTTGTGGTGGTTGAGGGTTGGTGTCAAAAGGGAAGTTCACTGATGTCACTAATGGGGGGAGGGAGAGAAGATACACTGTACAACAGAGAGAAGACACACCAAAGTTTAAAAAATAAATATTCTTTCATGGCATTGAGTTTCAAATAATTTTCTGAAAATTATAGCTGCCAATGTACCTCAGCAAAACACAGTGGAAATTAACAGAAAATATTGGAAGCAAGAAAACAGTAAGAATCAGAGATGCATACTTTCTTTGAAATTATATACAATCGAATAACTAATTTTAAGATAGGGTCAGGAGCTGAGCATATATAAAACATGCTTTTCGCTGAAAAATAGTTCTATCCCCAACACTGCCAGGAATAACTTCTGAGTACCATTGTTGTAACTACAATTAATAATAATAATAATAATTAATAATAATAACTAAAATAAGTTGAAAAAAGAAATAAATAATAGAGGAATAGAAATTAAATAATAAATTTAAGAAACTTCTGGGGGCTGGACAGGTAGGGAGTTTGTCTTACATGTGGCTGACCCAGGTTTGATCCCTGGCACCACATGTGGTCTTTAGAGCCTGCCAGGAGTAATCTCTGAGCACCTCCGGTTGTGACCCAAAGGAAAAAAATGAATACACTTCTATTACTATATTGCATTCTACTTCCCCCATGTTCTTTGTTGTTGTTTTCTTGTGAGGGTGTTGCAAGCATTGGCCATTGAGTTTATTCTCAGTTAGTTGAAGTGCTCCTGGGATTGCACATCTGGTATCACTCTAGAAATGCTTGAAAAGACTCCCCAGCAATGTAGGGGGTCCAGTAAAACTATTATACATTAATATACACAGGAAACAGGTATCCAACCACTGAGAATATGTTCTTGGTCTAGCTTAAGTTATTTTGTATTTTGGAGGAAAGGATACCCAGAAATGTTTAGGGGTTTATTATTCCTGCTCTGGACTCCTGACAATGTACTTAACTGTGCTCAGGGGATATGTGGTGATGAGGATCAAATCTGGGTCAGCTACAGGAAAGACAAGTGCCCTAACAGCTGTAATATCATCCTCCCCGCTAACAGAAATTCTTATTCAATGTCAATAAGCCATTATTTTGTGAATTGCAATAGAAGAATTAACATAATCACTTGAAATTATGAATGAAACTGTTGAATAGCTTAAAATGCTTTATCTTTAGTATATAGAGAAACAAATAAAGGGTGTGGAGAATATCAATTGATAATAAATCTTGTATACTTGAATACAGACTTGAGAGTGCCGGACTTGGAGGGTAATTAGGTTGGGGTATGAAGAATTTGACTAGAAGTAACAGGAGAACATAGATGGAGGGTTTTGAACCCATGAATTATTCTAATGGAGGAAACAGTATAAAATGTAACTTTTAATCAACAAATAATGTGAAGGAATAAATGCAGGGCTGGAGGTAACATTAGGATACTAGAAGGAGCCCAGGTACTTTGAGATATACAGTAACTTTGTACTTCAATATCTGAAACTTGAACACTATTATAATTTTGTTACCTAAGCTATAATAAAAATGTAATGCAATAATTAAAGACAGTAAAAAAGGATATTTTTAGCAGCTGCATAATATCCCATTATATAGGTGTAACACAGTTTCTTTATTCACTCTACAGGGGGAGGAAAGGAAAAAAGATTAGATAGATAGATAGATAGATAGATAGATAGATAGATAGATAGATAGATAGATAGATAGATAGATAGATA
>PVKC010004731.1:0-11724 GCA_004027635.1 Crocidura indochinensis
TTTTTTTTGTTTGTTTTTTTGGGCCACACCTGGTGACGCTCAGGGGTTACTCCTGGCTATTCGCTCAGAAGTCGCTCCTGGCAGGCACGGGGGACCATATGGGGAACCGGGGGATTGAACTGCAGTCCATCCTAGGTTAGCGCAGGCAACTTATCTCCAGCGCCACCGCCCAGGCCCGTAATAACTGATTTTACAACTGAGGCAGAAAGTGAGACTAGAGGGGGTACCGAAGAGATAGCACAATGGTGGGGCATTTACTCACATGAAGCTGATTCAGGACTGTGTTTCGAATCCCAGCATCCCATTTGATCCCCCTAGCCTGCCAGGAACGATTTATGAGTGCAGAGCCAGCAGTTACCCCAGAGCACCACCACTGGGTAGACCCCAAAAACAAAATAAATAAATAAATAAATAAATAGATAGATAGATAGACAGACAGATAAATAAATAAATAAATAAAATGAGTCTGGAGAATATTGTAGTGTTAGAAAGTAAGGAATTACTCAAATAAACAAAGCCCCACATAGATAGAAACATTATGGAAGACCCAGGAGCAAGTGGAAAATGATTCCATTTATCAAGAATAGAACTATCTGATCAAGCAAATCAGCTAGTATAACCTAAAATATAAATTAAATATTGGGGCTGGAGTGGTGGGGCAATCAGTAAGACATCTGCCTTGCCCACACTAGCCTAGGACCGACCACAGTTCTATTCCCTGGCGTCCCATATGGTCCCCCAAGCTAGGTCGATTTTCTGAGCGCATAACCAGGAGTAATCACTGAGCTCACTGGGTGTGGCCCTCCAAAAAAAAACAATAAATAAATAAATAAATATGTGTGTGCTTTATTACAATAATGGTTAAATGAGACATAGACATAGATCTCCTCTGCAAAGAATATGTTATACATGTAGTTGTTTCATATTACTGGCCACTTCTTAAGGGTAGAATCTGCAGATCATCTTCCTCCATTGTACACTATTTCAGCCAACTGATGATTTTTAGTGTATACAGTGTAAAAGTTCCAGCTATAACACATTTTAGATGAACATAAGAAAAGGGTACTTTAACTAGATATAATCTTTCTACCATAACAAAAGTATTAATTTTCTCATCTTGCGAAAAATCAAGTAGTTTCCTGCTTAGGAAAAAATATAAATCCTCAGAATTATCAAGGTCATCTAAAGCAAGGAAAGTCTGAGAAAACTTGTTGCATCCAAGAGAAGCTTAAAAGACCTGTCATTTGGTGAAAACTAAGGAAAATGTAATGAAATTGTCTTTCAAAAATTGTGACAAGCGTGTCATACTAATATAAAACCTTTTTCGCAATGTGGCCAGAGTGGTGGTGTGAGCCGTAAAGCATCTGCCTTGGGCACACTAACCTAAGACCAACCTCGGATCGATTCCCCCAGCATCCCATATGGTTTCCCCAGCCAGGAGTGATTTCTGAGTGCACAGCCAGGAGTAACCTCTGAGCGTCACTGGGTGTGGCCAAAAAACATAAACAAAAACATTTTTGGTATGGGGCCAGCAATGTTGAGAATCACTGGACCATACCCCCCATGATTCTTGCTTGGGGGCCTCCCTGGCCACATCTGCTCATGGTGCCATGCTCATAGGTGCCCTATTTCAAATTCTGATCTCAAACCACAATACTATTTTCCAAATTCCTAGGAGATTTAATAATGGAAAATACTAATATTATTTTCATATACCTTTAAATTTCCTAAAGCAAAAATTTTACTAAACCAATTTAAGTCATTTCTGATGGTGGTCTAATTGGAATGCCAACATCCCTATAAAGCCTTTTTTGTCTTACCCCTTCCCAGATTACCCACCTGTCTTCCCTAATTGGTGTAACACCTTTTTTCTTCAATCTTTCACAGAACTTAATCTTAGTATATTATTTATTACTTTTTTTCTATTTTTTATTACCTAGTCTACTAAATCAATTTTCTTACTCATTTTTTTTTCAACTACATTGGACAGATGAACTTATTGAGTGGATGGTCAGTTAATATTGGGTGAATTATGTGGGTAGTATTTGGATGATCGTTGAAAGGGAATGAAATGAAGCTTTAAATGCTTCTGCTTTCAGTGTTCTAAGACTCACTTTTAGTCAATGTAAGGGCCAGAGGCTGATTTAACTCCTTAATATCTTTAGGTTCATTGAGTGAGGCACCTTTACACATGATGTTGATTAATATGTTTTCCCCTTTTATTGGTTTATTGGTGGTGGTGGTGGTGGTGTCCATACCCAGTAGCGCTCAGGCTTACTTAACCTGGCTCTGCACTTTCCTTACTGTACTGCCACTCCTGCTCCATGTTGGTTAATGTAAATGCTATTTTGTGTTTGTATTGAGGCCACACCCAGCAGTACTAAGGGCTTACTTCAGGCTCAGAGCTCAGGGATCACCTCTGGCAGGCTTAGGAATCTATCCAAGGATAGCTACATGCAAAGCAAGCACCTTACCAGTTGTACTATCACTCTAGCCCCATGCCAATGTGATGTCTTACTTGTATTGGTAAAACTTTGACTGTTGACTATAATTGTTGCATTGTAAAAAAGAAAGGGCATTTTTCTTCCATTGACAGGTATGTTATTTTTCACTTGAGAATCTTGATTCTGCTTATAAGTGCTCTCCTTTTAGAAATGTGAGCATAGCTTCTATTTAGATTAGCCTTACCACATTTAAATGAAAAACATATAATACATGAAAACCATACAGGGCCTGCCTTTAAATTTTCTCCTTCCTCTGCCTCTGTCAGAGTAGCAGTATTTTCCTGAGTGTAGGTTTGTGACAGTTGAAAAGGACATATCTGGATCTTTCCCTACTGGAAAGGAAAGAGGTGTGTGATGACTTTTGCCTGTTAAGAGGTATTCTGAGTGTTCCTGGGTTCCCATCTCGAGCTTGCTGTACTGTAATCCCTCTAGTAACAGTTTCTGACTTTTGTTACCGGCAAGCTGTATGCTGTGTAGATCCAGGCACCCTAATAGGAAACACCTCAGCCTGTCATAAACAGGTCTGAAGAGTAAAAGCACAGCCTGACAGGAATGTGTCCATAGCAACCAGACAAAGATGAAACTGCCATCATGAAATTTACAAGTGCGTATTGATATCAGTCCTCATTGCATATAGAAAATGCCTGGCTAATACCATGCAGTAGCTTAATTTTTGTTTTAGAATTAAGCAAAAATAAAGACATTGTAAATAGTACTCTCTAAAGTATTTTGAAAATATGAATCAAAGTAATTTCCTTTTGTTATTCTTTTCATTGCACCTGGTTATTCTAATTCAAACCTTGTAAGGGGAAAGAACATACTCCATTGTAGTAGAAAAAAAAATTTATTATAAAAATTTCAGAAGTGGGGCCGGAGAGATAGCATGGAGGTAAGGCGTTTGCCTTTCATGCGGAAGGACATCGGTTCTAATCCCGGCACCCCATATGGTCCCCCATGCTTGCTAGGAGCGATTTCTGAGCATGGAGCCAGGATTAACTCCTGAGCACTGCAGGGTGTGACCTAAAAAAAAAAGTTTCAGAACCAGAGAGTACTGCAGGTGAGGCACTTACCTTGCATGGCCAGCCAGGATTTGATTTCTGAGACCTGAATATAATGATTTCTCAGCAAAGAACCAGGAGTAATTCCTGAACAGACCAAAACAAAAGCAAACAAAAAAAAAATTGTTGTTTTCTCATACATCAAATCTTGATTTTCATGTTAATACTCTAAAAAGATACTATATATCTTAAATATTACTGTGAAAGACTTGTACTTCACTTTGATCACAATAAAAAATTTAAAAAATTTAAATTGCCTCACTAAAAAGAGTATATTCTAAAAGAGCTTGCCCATTTTGGGGCGGGGTGGGGGAGAGATTTGGGTCACACTCAGCAATGCTAGGGTTACTCCTGGCTTTATTTTCAGAAATCACTCCTGGCAGGCTCAGGGGACCAAATGGGATGCCAGAATTCGAACCACCGACATACTGCATGAAAGGCAAACACCTTACCTCCATGCTATCTCTCTGGCCCCAGAGCTTGCTCAATTTTTAATGAAGAAACCTACTTCTACCATATATATGTAAAAGCATCTTGTTTTTATGGCAGTTGTTTGTATGTCTGGAGGAATTTTAGGGAAGTAGAGGAGGGAAAGTGTTCCCAGGCTACCTTCAAAACAATAACTAATATTTTTCATATAGTGAGCACTAAATTTCAAATTAGAAGAAGCAATTGCTCCATGCAACTTATTTTGTTTTTTTGATCTAGGTGTGTCATTAGGAAGAGGTCACAAGAGCTAGTTTTTTTTCCCCTGGGGCTAGAGTCATTATATTCAGGGTAAGGCATTTGCTTTGCATTCAGTCAGCTTGGTTCCATCTCCCATCTCCCGGTTCCAACTCCCGTACTTTTTAACCTCTTTAGCCCCACCAGATGTGATAACTGAGCACAGGAGCAAGTCCTGAACACTGCTGAGTGTAAAACAAACAAACATAAGTAGATCCACTTCTGTAGAGTATGGTGTAGAAAAAGAATATTTGCTGTGGGTTATTCTAGCTGCCCAAGTAGTTATCAGGGCACAGTTGAAAACTAGATATAATAAATATGATAGGATGAAAAGATGAAGTGAATAAAGCAATTCTAAGATTCTCAACTGATAGGGCGATTTAAAGGAAGAGAAGGAAGGTCAGATAAGATAAATTTGATGAATAGCAGGATAGATAGCCATAGGTAACATGGAGTGAGATACACTCCTGGAAGGTGAGCACAGGTTTTGAAAATGGTCTAAGTTCTTAAAAGGGTCTTGTTACTATGCAGTGGTTTGAATAACAAAAATAAATGAGGCTAGACTCATGATTAGAGTAAGGGTATAAAAGTTGAAGGAAATAGGGTAAATGGGGAAAAAGATCAATTTATAGAGTGACAGGGAATGAAGATTGAAGGAAAGAAAAGTAAAGAGGTAGATAAGTTATACATTATTAGACAGTACGATGAGGAAGAGGAAGCTGGTCTGGGCTAGCCTTGGTTGTAGACATACTGACCAATTACAATCTTAATCCCCATCCCATCTGAGAGTTCATAGGGTAACCTGATAGGAATTAACCTTGAAACAGCCTTGAAAATAAAGAAATGCCAGATGATCGGCCTGAGGGTCGAAATGTGGGGAGAACCTAGTAGAACGATTTTAAGGTAACATGTATTTCTGGAGGCTCTGGCCTTTTCTAGCACCAATTGTTGGTGTCATCCTCTTTACCTGTTGCCTCCTTGAGTCCTGGCCTAGTAGCAGCATGAGTGGGTTGTCACATCCAGCATCTTAGCCATGCCCTAAGGAACATCCTTTCACCAGGGATTAAGGGCATAGGACTGCAGGATACAAGCTAGAATGGAGTGAAGATTGTGTAACAATAAGTGTAGGCCAATTCATTGTGGCTCATTAAATGTAAATTTTTAATGCCATAAAAGAACAAGCAAAACCAAATAGCATCAGACAAACCTAAACCTATCAACTTGGTTGAGTCTGCATTACAATGTCTAAATTTCTTTCTTTTTTTTTTTTTTTTTAGTTTTTGGGTTTCACCTGGCAGTGCTCAGGGATTACTCCTGGCTCCATGCTCAGAAACAGAAATTGCTCCTGGCAGGCACGGGGGACCACATGGGGCACCGGGATTCGAACCGATGACCTTTTGCATGAAAGGCAAACGCCTTACCTCCATGCTATCTCCCGGGCCCCACAATGTCTAAATTTCAATGAATCCCACAATTTCCTTTTTAGATATAAATCCACCTCACATTGCAGTGAGGTAACCTTGAATTATTCCATTGCTTTAATCTCACAGAACCTCTTGTTTTCTCTGTAAATCAAGACTAATAACCAAATACCCTTTTCTCTGAAAGACTTGTGTGAATTCAGTGAAAATTGTGTATAAAATGCCTGGTTTGGTACATGCACATAATAGGTATTGTGGCCTGTCTTTACTTATTAAGTATGGATGGGAATTGGGGCTATTTTTAAACTTAAAAGGTGAACTTTATATGTTGCCATATAGGTAACCCAATGCAACTGGAGCTTGAATCAACAGACCTGGGCAAAAGGGTTCACCAAGTGTGTGTGCCTTTGAAATCCTGATACCCAGTCCTGGTGATTTATGGGACCTCTCTTACTTGCATATGTGGTGGCCTACTGAGTTTGTTTACTCTAGTTTTAGCCTCGTTACCTAGCACTCTATGATAGCATATTTTTATTTACACTCTCACTGGCTACTCAATTAGGGTAACTTTGAAAGAATCTATTTGGAGGCAGTCATGAAAGAAACTTTTATTATGGTGGTGAAAGTCTTATATACATCTCCCTTTACTGTTTAAAAATTGGCACATTGCATGTGTCTTTCCTTTTCCCTCGCCATGGATGACCCTCCCTCCCATGACCCTCCCACTGTAAGACCCCTCCAAATGATTTTTCTGATTTTTCTGGGATAATTGAGGTTATGATTAACAAAAGTATCAAATAGCAGTCACTATGAGGTTACTAGGTGTCTCTTCTTGGGGGACAGTAGAAACAGGAACCAAAAATAGATGCTGTAATCATTGCACAGACTTAAAACATTAACCCCACTGAGAAACAGGAGTGCATGGAATGACCTTGACCTTAAGCCCATGCTGAGGTTTTAGTCATGGGTCTGACACTAGCCACAGCCAGAGGGAGAAGAAATTCTCTGCAGGGTAGTTGTTTTAAGTGTTGAAAATGAATCATGGAGAAGGTGATTGATCCCTTTCCATTTTCCACTCGCTATCAACTATTCTGCAGAGAATAGTCTAACTTAATATATTTAATAAAAGTTGTTTTTTTCTTTTTTAATTCTAAAAGTCTTCAGAGGTGTGAGATTTGTAAGATCAACCTGTTCATTTTTCAGATGCAGTTATAAGGCATATAGAATAAAGGAATCCTTGATTTCTTTGGTCAAGGTTTTATTTTTTTCTTTCATCAAAGTTTTTTTTTTTAAGGCAAATAGATGATTTTTGCTGCTAGATTTAAGACTCTTGGTTTTTATTGAGAGCAACTCGTGTTTGGAATTTTAGTTTTATGTATCTTTATTTTGTGTTTAGTCATGGGTAATTTTTCAGTAAGGTTCCATTTTCATTTGGGAAATACAACCTTCTGTTTTCTGTACCTTTTGACTTCAGATAAATCCAATGTAATATTTAGACATTTATTCACTGAGTTTTTGTTTTCACATAGTTACTATAGGAAATAGAACATACTCACAAAACATTGAAAATATAGCTAACTATATATATATATGTTAATATGTGAGCTTATATATATATATATATATATATATTAAGGAATGATAAAAATAATTCATGGTATTCTAAACCATGGTAGGAATTCAGGTATGTTAACCATGAGGACAAAAAATTATTGAACAGTTAATATTTGGAAGTGACCACTATGGACAAGAGATGAGAACTAAAAGGAAGTCAAGAGATATGCATGATACCCCTTCAGTAACATTATAGCAAGCCCTGGTGCCTAAAATGAAAAAAGGGAAGAAGGGAGGGAGAGAAGAAAATAAAGTGTCTTTTATAGAGGCAAGTCCTGAAGGTAAACAGAGAAATTGGTGGGGAGAAATGAACAGTGGTGAAGGAATGGGTGATGGAAATGTTGATGGGGAGAAATGAACAGTGGTGAAAGAATGGGTGATGGAACCTTTGTATGAAGTGAACTAGCAACTTTTTTTTTTTTTTTTGGTTTTCGGGTCACACCCGGCAGTGCTCAGGGGTTACTCCTGGCTCCATGCTCAGAAATTGCTCCTGGCAGGCACGGGGGACCATATGGGGCATCGGGATTCGAACTGATGACCTTTTGCATGAAAGGCAAAAGCCTTACCTCCATGCTATCTCCCGGGCCCTGAACTAGCAACTTTTTAACTCTGTATCTCATGGTTGATTTAATTTTAAAAAGGATTGAAAAACACCAAGCGATGCTCCTGAAGTTGTATTTTTGTTATTGAAGAATAATATAGATTACTAGTGAGGGAAGAGCTGGTTTTCCAGAGCTTTAAGGGATGGACTAGGATGGAGCATTCTTATAAACTTAGCTTTATGGTGTGTTTGTTGAAGTAGGTGACTAATGGATTTTAAATTAGTACAACCTTTGCTGTGGAATAGAAAGTTTGATTATAGGAAGAGAAGCAAATGTGAAGAATGTTGATTGAGGCCATAATGTAGTAGGGTATCTTCTTGCTTTTGATTTGGGCCACAGTTGCTGATACTTGGGAGTTACTCCTGACTCTGTACCCACAAATTACTCATGGTGGGCTAGGAAATCTTATGGGTTGCCATGGACAGAAACCGGTTTGCCACATACAAGGCAAGTGCCCTATCCTTTATACTATAAGGTATTTTCACTTTATCCTTCAAGTCTCACAGAACCCCTATGTTTTATGTTAAAGAAAATTATAGTCATTTAGGCTGACAAGTGGATAGAGCACTTGCCTTACAGGTGATACTTGGATTTGATCTCTAGCATCCAATGTGGTCTCTTGAGCACAGTGTTTATCTTACTGTATGATTTCACTTTCCAAACTCTCTTCATAGTCGATTTCTTTCTTTTTCCCAAGTTTTATAAATAATATTTTTATTTAAACACCTTGATTACAAACATGATTGTGATTAGGTTTCAGTCATGCAAAGAAACCCCCTTCACCAGTGCAACATTTCCACCACCAATGTCCCAAATCTCCCTCCACCTCACACCACCCCCAGCTGTACTCTAGACAGGCTTTCCAGTTCCCACATTGTAATTCTCAGTGTAGTTATTTCTCTAACTGCACTCACCACTCTTTGTGGTGAGCTTCTCATAGTCCATTTCTTGTCACAAATATCAAATTATATATTTTATAACTGAATAATATTCAACTGGTATATGTATATATGTGCACATATATTCACTTACCTAGGCACTTGTTTTCAGAATAGCAATTAGCTGTTCTGAATAGTGTGGCAGTGAACACTGGGGAACATTCAACTTTGGGAGATGGGTACACCTGGTGATGGCCATAGGTTACTACTACAGGCTCTTTGTTTAGATCAAAGCCCAGTTTGGGGCCCATATGAGATGCCAGGTATCAAACTAGGGTCAGCCACTTAACAGGCAAGCACCATAGCCACTGTAATATCACTCTAACCCTATATAACTTTTTTATGGGGGGATTGGGTGAAACCCTGCAGTGCTCAGGGGAACTCCTGGCTCTACATTCAGAAATCACTCCTGGCAGGCTCAGGGGACTATATGGGATACTGGGATTCAAAGCACCATCCTTCTGCATGCAAGACAAACATTCTGCCTCCATGCTATCTCTCCAGCCTCCATCCATGTAAATTTTAATTTGTGTTTTTTATTTTAGGATTAAATACCCAAAGTAAAGTCATTAGATCATAAAGTAGCTTTAATTACTTTATTTTTTCATTTTGAGAATCTTTTCTATACTCTTTCTGTAGGGCTTCATCTAATATATATAATTTTCATCAATAGTGCTTGGAGATTTCTTTTTCTTTACCTCCTTACTATTCATTTGTTTCTGCTTCTTAGTAAATGTAAGGGAGAGAGTTAGGTAATAAAGTAAGCTTGAAAATGCTGGGTTAAACAAAATAAGGCGAGATTATGCACTGCATTTCTTGGCAGGACCTTTAATGTACTGATGTACAGTTTCCAAGAAGCTTGCCACTATTTCAAAACTTTATTTGACACTGAATGTCTTCTTTGAAAATCATCACTGGGGACTACTGTATGTTACAACACCTTCTGGGAATAGCTGCCTTATTGCTAAACACATCACAATAGACAGAAATAAAGAGACACTGAGAAAGAAAAGTAAAACTCCCGAGAAAGAGACATATGGATTGAAAAAGAATGCAGCAGTTTAGACAGTTTTGTTTTCTGAAAAAAAAAAAAAATTTTTTTTTTTTTGGTTTTTGGTTTTTGGATCACACCCACAGCACTCAGAGGTTACTCCTGGCTCTATGCTCAGAAATTGCTCCTGGCAGGCTTGGGGTACCATATGAGAATCCAGGATTCTAACCACAGTCCTTCTGCATGCAAGGCAAGCGCCCTACCTCCATGCTCTCTCTCTTACCCCTATATGTACATTTTTTTAAATTTCTTTTAAGTAAATAATCATAACAGGATAATTAGATCATATAGTCTTTGTTTCAATTAATTTTATAAGGAATGTTAAGCTGGGACCAAAGAGATAGTACAGCAGGTAGGGTGTTTGCTTCACACATTGCCAACTTCGTTTTGATCTCTGGAACCCTCTCTGGTCAAACAAGCCCTCTAGAAGTGATCCCTGAGCACTAGGCAAGAATAATCCCTGAGCATCACAAGGAGAGGCCCAGAAACAAAAGAGGAGGAATGTCAAACTAGTTTTCAAAGTTGCTATATTATTTTATATTCCCATCAGCAGTGTGTACAAGTTTTATTTGCCTAGTTCTGATCAGCATTTCATGTTCTCTCTCTCCCCTTCTTTCTCTTTCCCTCTCTCATTCTATATATAAATTTTTATCAGATATGTGATTTGCTCATTGTTTCTTCTGAGTTTATTTTTCATAGCAATTTCTTTCAAAGAGAATTTTTTATGAAATCCAATTTATCATATGGTCATATATACTTCATGCTTATTTATTTATGAAATCTTTGTCTAAGACAAGATTACAAATACTTTATCTTTATTTTCCTCTAGTTGTGTAAGTAAAGTTTTGCTTTTAATTCTCTGCTTCATTTTGAATAGATATTAGTATATGGTACAAAACAAGATTTTTGTACAAGAATGCTTAGTTGTTAAAACACTCTTTGTGGAAATGAATATCCTGACTTATAGCCTACATTTTGACATAAAATTATTTAATACACCCACATGTGGTATTATAAAGGTTAAGATCATTATTTCTAGTATTATGTCTATTTTTTTGTTTGTTTTTGAGTCGCACCTGGCAGCACTCAGGAGTTACTCCTGGCTCTGTACTCATAAATGGCTTCTGGCAGACTCAGGGGACCATGGGGGATGCCAGGATCCGAACCACTGTCCTTTCTGGATCAACTGTGTGCAAGGCAGTCGGCCCACCTCTATGCTATGGCTCAGGCCCCTTGTCTATTTTTTTTTGTTTGTTTTTTTGTTTTTTAGGTCACACCCAGCTGTGCTCAGGAAATACTCCTGGCTCTAAGCTCAGAAATCACTCCTGGTAGGCTCAGGGGACCATATGGGATGTCAGAATTCGAACCAATGTCCTTCTGCATGCAAGGCAAACGCCCTACCTTGATGCTATCTCTCCGGCCCTGTCTATTTAAAAATTTTTTTCTTTGGTTTTTTGGGGCTCACCCGGCAGTGCTCAGGGGTTACTCCTGGCTCCATGCTCAGAAATTGCTCCTGGCAGGCACGGGGGACCATATGAGGCACCGGGATTCGAATTGATGACCTTTTGCATGAAAGGCAAACGCCTTACCTCCATGCTATCTCCCGGGCCGCTATTTAAAATTTTAATTATTGTTTTAGAAGACAAATATTCTGCTTAAATTCTCTTTAACAAAGCATGCCATAAAATGTTAACTATTTTATAGTGATTATGATATTTCATGCATGGAAAAGAACTGGAACATATGCTTTTAAATATAGGAGTCTGGGGTTTGATACTCCACATCACAGGATTCCCCAAGCACTGCCTGGAGC
>PVKC010004731.1:11824-35056 GCA_004027635.1 Crocidura indochinensis
AAGTAAATTTTCTTTCAAAATAGAAAATTCCTTGACGTTCAAAATTATTTTTATTAATAATTTTTATTGTGACCAAAGTGTATTACAAATCATTCACAGTAATATTTTAGGTACATAATGACATTGAATCATGGACATTCCCACCACCAATGATGTCCTCCCTCTACCCCGTTCCAGTATGCATCCCATATCGCCCCTCCTTTGCCCCCCAGGCTGCTAGTATAAGTGGTCCCTTCTGTGTCTAGCTTGTTGTAGATTGGGTATCGATCCTGTCATCGTTGGCTTTGGATTTGGTGTTTAAGTCTGATCATTTTTTATTTCTACTCAATGTTCATACGACTGTTTGGTCTTGGTACCCTCCATTATTTCCCCCTCAATTTGTGATGCAGAACAAGATTTTTTTATGGAAATTTAGTATCTGTAAAGCCTATACATACCCAATGCCTTAACTGCTCTTCAATTAAATCAAAATCTTTAGTAGAGGGTCAGGGAGATATCTCAAGGGGCTGGAGCTCAGGCCTGGCATAGCATTTTGAAGGTCCTGAATTTAAAACCCAGTACCAGCACATATGGTCCTCCTGAGCACTGTCAACTATAGACCCTAGTGGTCCCCAGGTTCACTGAACCTATGCAATATCACATTGCTGAGCCCAAGCATTGAATCATCCAGCCTGAGCAGCTGTGCTGAGTATCACTGGAAATAGCAAGTTACCACCCCCAAACACTGCTCTGAAAGTTTCCCCAAAATAAAATAGAAAGGAACAGGAGAGAAAGCACAGCAGTAGGGGCATTTGCCTTGCACGCAGTCGACCCAGGACAGATGGTGGTTTAATTCCCAGTATCCCATATGGGATAGTGTAGATGGCTCATGAAAAATAGCAAAAGACGTTAAAATGTTTTGACATTTTGAAAGTAGAAGATAGCTTTCAGATTAAATAAGGTGCGGTAGGGTGTATGCCTTGCACGTGCTAACCTAGAAAGTGCCCTGGTTCTGATCCCCCCCACCCTGGCATCCCATATGGTCCCCTAAGCCAGTCGCTGGGTATGACCCGCCCCCCCAAATAAAAATTTAAAAAAATGGAAGGTCCTCTAGTAGAGATGATTATGGGATGGTGGTGATTTTAGCTATATTTACTAATTGGTCACAAATATAGGAAACTGTCTACTATTTATAAATGATCGCATGCAACAATGTGAATAGTGTGCTAATATTTAATTGGTATTAGCCTAGGTAGAAATGTAACTCATATATAGTTATCCTATTTTTATATTATTTCAATCTCAGAACAAAAATTGAGTTCCTTATATTAGAAATTATTTTCTCCATACGTGCTAAGATGTTCCCAATTTTAAATAACACATCTTTTGTTGAAAGGTTTCAAACCAGGTTAATTACAGAATTATTATTCTTTTCGAAGACTACATATGTAGGATGTGTGGGGGGATTTTGTTTGTTTTTATTTTGAGCCACACCTGGTGACACACAGGGGTTTCTCCTGGCTATTCGCTCAGATTTTGCTTCTGGCTTGGGGGGCCATATGGGACACTGGGGAATCAAACCATGCTCTGTCCTGGGTCAGCCGCGTGCAAGGCAAATGCCTTACCACTGCACCATCGCTCTGTCCCCAACATATGTAGATTTTAAAAGAACAAATTGGAATTCCTTTTAATCTCAAATCTCCTGTGATGTCTTTTCTGAGTGTAATGACTTCAGAAACAGATTAAATCACATACAGATGTACTATCGCTAGAGGGCAGTAAACACAAACTTAGTGGCTTAATTGAGTTAAGGTACTTTTTGTGCAGATTAGTCAGGTTAGCCTGACTCATTAGCCAGGAAAAAAAAAAGTGTAGTTTTTACATTGTAAAAACAAATTTGATAGATTAGACCTATTTCTCTTGTTGGGGCGAGTGCAGGACAAATAAGAAATGAAGACAGGGGCCGGAGCTGTGGTGCAAGAGGTAAGGCATCTGCCTTGCCAGCGTTAGCCTAGGACTGAATGCGAGGTTCGGTCCCCTCTTTTCCCATATGGTTATCCAAGCTAGGAGCGATTTCTGAGCACATAGCCAGGAGTAAACTCTGAGCATCACCAGGTGTGGCCCAGAAACCAAAAAAAAATAAATAAATAAATAAAAAATAAAGACATAAGGGGCCGGGTGGTGGCGCTGGAGGTAAGATGCCTGCCTTACCGCGCTATCTTTGGACAGACCACGGTTCGATCCCCCGTGCCCCATATGGTCCCCCAGGCCAGGGGCGACTTCTGAGCGCATAGCCAGGAGTAACCCCTGAGCGTCACTGCGTGTGGCCCAAAAACCAAAAAAAAAAAAAAAAAATGAAGTCATACTCCATACTCTATTTTTTTAGGTAGTCATTCCCAGTGGTGTCCAAGGAACCATGGCACTGGCCAATGATGGAATATGATTCTCCAGCATGTAAAGCCTTAACCAGTGCTTAACCAGCTGAGCTATCTCTTTGGTCCCTACAGAACTTCTCAGGACAGCTTCTGCAATTACACCACATCCCTTGATTTCACAAGTCAGTTCACAGAGGGTCTAGAGAGGCAGTGTGGCTCATTAGGGTGCATCCTTGGACTTGTGAACCATTCGCACTGACAAGTAATCTGATATGCTGAATTTGTTTGCTAAGAAACTTAGGGAAAAAGCATAGTTCTTCTCCATAGCTCCCTTTAGGAAGAAGTGAGAAGGCGGGAGGAGATGATGTCAAAGTGCTTTTCATTTTAGCCTTTAAGCTTTTATATTTGGATGTTGGGAGTGGAAATACAAAGGAAAGGCTTTTTTAAAAATAAATTATTTGAGTCATGAGATACAAGTTACATAGTTGTTCATGATAGTTTCAGTCATACAATGTTCACCACCCTTCACCAGTGCATATTTCTCATCACCAATTTCCCCAATTTCCCTTCTGCCCTTCCCTTTACCCTCTTCCCTGCCTGCCTCAGTGGCAGACCTCCTCTCTTTCTCCTCCTCTTCCTCCTCTTCTATATCCTTTCTTCCTCCTCTTCTTCCTTCACTTCCTCCTTTCTTCTTCCTCCTTCTTCCTCCTCCTTTCCTCCTCTTCTTTTCTTCTCCTCATCCTCCTCCTCTTTTTTTCTCTTCTTCCTCCTCCCCCTATTTCTCCTCCTCTTCTTTCCTCCTCTTTTCTTTTCTAACATACTGTTGTACGCAATATTTTTATTATAGCTGTATCATTTTATCTCCTTTCAGAATCCAATTCTTGATCAGAGTGACCATTTTCAACTATCATTTGTCATAGTGGTCTCTTCTTTACCCTAACTACACCCCACTATTTGTGGCTAGGTAAAGAGACATTTTTAAGCTAAAATTTAATTTATTCTTTTTGTTTTGTTTTTATTTTTGTTTTTGGGCCGGAGAGATAGCATGGAGGTAAAGTGTTTGTCTTGTATGCAGAAGGACAGTGGTTTGAATCCTGGCATCCCATGTGGTCCCCCGAGCCTGCCAGGAGCACAGGAGCAATTTCTGAGCATAGAGCCAGGAGTAACCCCTGAGCACTGCCAGATGTGACCCAAAAATAAGAAAGAGAGAAAGAAAGAAAGAAAGAAAGAAAGAAAGAAAGAAAGAAAGAAAGAAAGAAAGAAAGAAAGAAAGAAGAAAAAGAAAATTTGCTTCAGATATATTATAATGCATTCTGTTATTTATATGTACTTTGGCGGGCAGCATCATATTTTTTGCTGTGAAAGTTCCCCTAATATATTTTTTAAGTCACTCAGAATGGAGGTTAGAGAGACAGTATATACTGAGGGAGGCACTGAGTATTACTGCTGACACTACACGTTTTCCTGAGCACTAGATGATTCCTAGCACAGAGTCGAGTAAGCCCTGAGTTGATGGCCCCAAAACAAGCAAATTAAAATAACTTAATTCTAAATACATCCAAAACTTACATGGGAGACCAAAAAAATCTTAAAACTTTAAAAATAAAGCATAGTGGAAAGTACCAAATCTTTGGACTTTGTGAGGGGGAGTAATACTTTCTTAAATAGGAAAGAACACAGATTAACAAAAACAAAAAGTAAACAAAATGATCTAGTTGAGAACAAACAAAAGAAATCCCAATATATCACTAGAGAAAAACATAACACATAACAGAAGAGAATGGCTGCTAAGTTATTACTATCTAGTATACATTAAAGTAGTATCTGTTACACATAGAGCTAGGAATAAATCCAAGCACTGCCTGGTATGTCCCTTAACTCAATATCCGTGGGAAAAAATGGGAAGTGAGATTGTACAGCATTTAGGTACATGCTACAGATCCAGGTTCAATCCCCAGCATCACAGGGTCCCTGAAGGTGCCCATGCACTGTTGAGTGTAGTCATGGAGGCCCCTCAACATCTTTGGAGCAGCCTGAGCCTCCCCTGCCACAGAGCAGCATCACAAGCATTGTATCCTCAAGTCCTTGCACTGAACTGGCATCCCAATGGACTGAGATTCACAGAGACCCTGTATCTACTGAGTACAGCTTTGAAGACACAACCAGACCACCCCCACCCCAAAAAGATACCAAAAAAATAAGGACAAAAGTAGCTGGTTTAAGATCTACTTAACATCTGGAGAGGGAAAGTGGAACATACTTAGAATCGCTTAGGCTACCCTTGACTTTGTGCTATGGTTTCATTTCTGGTAGTGCTCAGAGGACTATATTATACTAAGAATTGCACTAGACTTGCTCTGACTCTGTACTATCTTTGGCCTAGAATAAAAACTTTTAAAAAATACAAGTATGAATATATTCATGGCAAAATGTTGTAAATGGCTGACAGACTGTCCAGGAGGGAATAATATGTTCAAAGATTTGATGGAATCTAAGAGAGTGTGGGTCTTGGTTTATCTTTGTGAACATACAAATTACAGTGTGACCAGAGCGCAACAAAATAGGTCTGATTAATAGCAGTGGGGAGAAAACCAAAGATGTTGGAAACCTGAGAGCTAGAGAGAATTTAGAGTGATATTTAAGGCTGTAGGGACAGAATAAGAATGAAGAAAGATCTGCAAAAAAAAAAAAAAAAAAGTGGGAGGCATTACTATTCTGGAGGCAGTTTTGGTGGAGTTAAATATTATTTCACCTTCTTTTTCCCCTTCGTCTCTCAAACCAAGGATGAAAGCCTCTAGAAGGACTCCGCCCATTTCCGAAGTCTTGGACTCTTTTTTTTTTCTTTCTCCAGGTTATTACATTTCTCTTCTTCAAACAAACCACATAACTTGAACTTACTAGTCCCGCCTCCCAATTGGGTGGGGGAGAGAATAAGGGAGGTACCAAGATCAAACAGGTGTAAGGACCACTAACTAGTTAGCTAGGCACAGAGGGGACCACTTATTCTGGCAGCCCCGGGGGCGAGGGAGGAGGAGATGGGAGGTAGGACGGGAATGGAGACAGAGGGAGGACAATTCGGTGCTGGGAACTCCCTGATTTTATGTTAACATGTACCTAAAATATTACTGTCAACTATATGTAAGCCACTATGATTAAAATAAAAATTATATAAAAAAAGGAATAGTAATGTAAAAAAATAAAAAAATAATAAAAGGTAGTTAGGAAATGAATACCGTAGGTGTGAACTTCAGCTGAGAAGTTTGCAGAAGACTAAAACATCAACTTAAGAGTCTGCTGGGATGGTATAAGGATGTTTTTGGTGAGAACATATTAAGGTAAAGTTTATGCAGGGGAATTGAACAAGCATTAATGACAGCACTAGATGTACAAAGCAGTTATGTACACAAAATATTAGCTGGCAAATAAGGGAGAAAGGGTGGACATAAGTAAAAAAAAAAAAAGCAAATACTTTATACTAAAGTAGAATAAAAACAAGATTTTTCTCATTTCTTTTATCCACAAGACTCCTCATGTAAAAGTTACAAAAATCACAGCATCCCATATTAACTTAAAAGGATTATTTTCCAAGAAGACTTTGATTTCTTAATTAATTCTCCTTGAAAAGACCCAGTTTATCTCGGGCTCAGTTCTGTGCTCTTTGATACCCTTCTTAACTTTGTACAGTCAATAAAAGATGCATTCTTTCTCTCACTCAGATAGAGATCCTGAAACCCATAGATAGGACCCATATATAGTTCTTTAATACATAGTGTGTCCCTTTCTACCTCCCCATAATTTATAATTAATCATTCCCACTCTTAGATATTTCAAACTGGATCTTTTCGAATTGTGGAACTCAGTGATAACTAACAATAGAAATAAGGAGCTGATATAAGCTTTGCCACACATGGAGGGAAGGTATCAATTCCATTTATGAATTCTGGACGTTGCTTGTATTTCGTTATTGTGCCATGCTTTTATATTGGATAGGGGCCGAACTTTTCTTAAGCCCCTGTCACCAGGGAAGCCACTTGTTTTGAATTCAAGAAAGCCAATTAAGATGCCTAATTGCCATTTTCAGAGCAGTTTGTATATTGAAGAGAAATCAGGCGGTGCTCAATATCATAGAAATGACTCCTGGAGAATTGACAGTCTTTATTTGAGAATACAATGTGAAATCTGAAGAGTTTCAGGGTTGGTATTCTTCACTGTGAGGGGAAACCCCATTCATCTTTCCCTGCTGCAGCCTCCTCTGTAGGGAGGGATACTTGATTAAATGGCGTTTGTCAGAGGTGAGGAGGAAAACCTCTTCCCCAGGGCTTCGCTAACCAATCACAAAGCAGCCTGCGCTGAGTCCTTGCTCCCTGCCCAGGGATAAAATAGGATTGGTGCAGAGTTAGGTTTTGTGGGAGGGGGTTCTTGTCACTCTTCCTGGCTTCCCCGCAGTTCCTTATTTGGTAGCTTTTGACAGAACTAGTCTTTCTTGCAGCTAAGCATCTTGACATACATTATTCATTAAGCCCTGGAACTCGGGGAGAGAAAGATGCAGACCCTTAGATATGTAGATATTTCTTCATCATATGAATTTTCTTTATTCAGAATAGTTGTTGAATTATTTTCCATGCTGGAGTTTTGCAAATGGCATGTATTAAATGAGAAGACGACTGGATGGGCTTTAATGCGGGGCTCTCTTATGTATACTTAATTACCGAACATCTTTAAAAACCAACACACTCCGAGGTTTGGGAGATTGTGCGAATATCAAGGTTTTGAAGATACACGTATTTTAGAATTTACTGTCTGTATATATAATCTATCAAAAATGCCTGAAGCAAACTACCTACTGTCAGTGTCTTGGGGCTACATAAAGGTAAGAAATCTCATGATTATCTGATTATATAATTGATAGTTTTAATAAACTGCAATGGCGCTGTGTTTTCTAAGCAGTCTTCCCCCCATTAGGTAATGAACTAGAAAGCTGTATGTGTTTTTAGTGACTGATTGTAGAAGACATTGTAGAACTTGTATTAGTTGCAGTTTGCATGTTAAAATAGGTGTCTAGTGGATTTTTCTGTATGTCATAAGGTATGATTTGAGTTGTACTTTTAAATTTCAAAGTAATTAAAAAATTCCATCAGAAGTGATTTGCTGATCTGCATCATTGATCCTGGAGTATGGGATAGCTAGTATGTGGTACTTAAAGTTCATAAAAATTGATTTGAGACTCTTTTTAAAAATCTCCTTCTGTAACCAAATTACAGAAGTTGTGTTGGTAACCCCACACACACACACACACTTTTGAATATATAGATCTAGATGACATTAAAAATTGGCCCTTCTTGGCTTTACAAATGCTGCATTATTACAATGAATGCTTGATTATATCTACTTGTAAGAATGACAAAATTTATCTTTTGTGATACTGCTAGCTTTTTTAATCTTGAGTAAGCAATAGATGGAATTTTAGTATGGTTGTGTTTCTATTTGGCAATCTTCTGGTATGATTCTTGGTATTGCTAGCCTGGTGAGCTCTTTCTATTATAGAAACCGAGGTAGAAAAATCTTTTACAGTACTGCATGAAGCATTTCTTCAGACACAGAAATTTATTCTCGAATATTTGAGCCAGTTACAACATTAAAGCTAATCATTAAAGAATACTTTCTGTTTCTTAAAAGATTCTCATATTGAAATAGTTTTCATTTTCTTTGTTTCCTTTTTAAAGAGAGAATTCTTCTCTGCTAGAAATTTTGGTGATATTTACTAGAATTCTTAGAAAACTTATTTCAGTTTTAGTTGTCCAAGACTCATCATTGCCTATCTCATTAAATCTGTATCTTTACTGTAATATCCAGATTTTTTAAATAAACATACGATGAGTACTTGAATTGGTAACTATTTATTGGCTTAAATTTTTTAAAAGGAACCATAGAGTTGTAAAGGAAATTCTTATAGTCCCCCTAGATATCATCTCATCTTTTAGATAGCTTTTAGATCTGACATGTTGTATAATGGTTATGCTCAGTATCTCCAGGAATCTACAATAGTTTAGTGAAATTCTGGGAAAAAAGAATTGTACTGATCATTTTTTAATAGGATACTTCTAAAAACACTTAATGGGAAAAAATACAAATTTTGCTCTTATGCTTTCTGAGAAGTTAATTTTTAGATCATTAGACTTTATCTTGGCTTTTGATACTGATATTTACCAAATGTGTAGTGCATTACTCACAATGAAGCATATTCAAACAATTTTTTAACAAAATATTAGAGAGGTAGGGAAACAAGCATTTTTAGAGTTTGACTATATCATACACTGCAAAATACATAAAATGCCCATAGCATGTGAATAAATGTAAAGGGATTATATTTAATACTTTATTTTGTTTTATTTAATTTTCTTTTAACAATAATAAATATTGAACATATTTTGAAAATTAGTTTATAGAACAAAAAATAACACTTTAATTCAACTACCTTTTCACATTCCTTCATGCTTTAAACATTGCACATAGACATGCTGATGCATAATGAGAACAAAGGATTTGAAAGCCTCTGAAATCTTCTGTTCTTCAACAATAAATTTTGTGTATTTTTGGACTAGTGCAAAAAAACAGAGAAAATATTGAGCAGTCATTTAATATCTACATAATTACTCTGTGATATTGTTCTGCATTTTGCAACTAGTTCTTTTGAAAGTGTTAAGTAAAATCTTTTCTAAATCTGTAAAATGAGAACTGTGAGTATTCTGGGAAAAATACATCTTACTGCCTTTTTTAAACATACGTTTCTCAGGTTAATTTTATATCTGTCTTAATAAATGATGTGTAGTACTCTTAAAATGAGCAGAATATCACTCATAATAATTCAAAATTATTACCAATTTTTAGTTAATTATTGTTCCTTAGGACATGTCTGTACTCCAAAACCAAATCCTAAAAATTAACTACCACCTGAGAAAACATTAATGGTAATTTTTATTATTATTAATGTGACATCCCAGGACTAAATTTTTATTTCAATAGCAAATAAGGAAACAATGTTGCTACTTAGTAGAAAATGTTCTTATAACTTAACTGAGTACTGAAGATATCTTTAAAAAAATCATCCATACCCCTTTCCATGGGGACAAAGTAGACTGCTTGAAATACTATATTTTCTCATTAAGTTAAATAAAATGGTTTTCTCTGAATGCTGTTTATGCTTCGTAGAAAGATAAACGTGTAGTGAAAGGTTTTCCACCCGACATTGCTAGATTTTGAACAAAGGCAGATGAATGGAATGGAAATATTAGTGTATGGCACAAAAATAATTACTGGAATCCACCTGTCACTTATTAGATTTTACAAAAGAGTCTATTCATTAGCCTTTTTGATCTTAAGTATCTAGACTAACTGATTATTTTGATGAATTGTATAAGCAAAGTTCAGGAAACTCATACTTCATTCTTTACATTCTTCCAGATATTTCTCTAAGTTATCCACATGTATCAGCCTTTTTTCTATTTGGGAATTATAGCAGTGACATGGTATATGGAATGTATGTCAGTGTATTTACCTGACAACTCACAAGGGACAATCTAATTCATGTTTAGAAGCCATCTAATCTTTGTCCCTCAGTGGCCAGATTGCACTGTTAGTTACCTTGAAAACATGTCTGTAGGATACATGGATAGCTGTGCCTGGCACAGAGAGCTTGAGTGACTGAACACTTTGCCCATTCTCTCATTTCATTAAAAGATACTTTTGCCAGGTAGTTCCTAATAGCAACATTTAGCACATAGCATATAGGACTTCAGGTCAGAGTTCTTTTCAGGAAATATATGTTCAAATGTTTTGCTGACTCTTTTTGGAATGTTTTGTCAAAAAATTGAGGATAATTTTTAAAGATTTATATATTTACATACATAGGTACATATCTTGTACCTTATTACAGTACAGTTATTTTACTTTTTAAATGGTGACCAGAATTTTATAGAAATATCCAAAATTACTTTGGCATTGGAAGGAGAAGGAGCTATATATCTAGATATGAATTTTTCCTAGAAATAACCATTGTCAAGTCTTTTTGTGTTTGTCCTGCAATGATAAAAGCCAGCTATTATTGTGAGAGAGTCCTGGGAAATAAGATATAGAAATACCTCTCTATTGCTGAGTACCTACTATGTGTCACCCTAAATCTAAGACATTTTCTCTTTGCTCCTTTAATTTGTTATGTAACTTTACTTAAGAAAATATAACCTTATATAAGGTAAACAGAAAATGTCTTGAACTCTGTTGTGAATGTTTTCATGAATATTCTTAGAAGACTTCCATTTGTTCTCCCCAGCATATCATAATAGTATGTAGTATTTGAGAAAGCAGACATATCTCATGTACATGATACGAAATTTTTAATATACATATAGGGACTAGAGTGATAGTACCGTGGATTACAAGAAAGCAACTGCTCAATAGCCTACTAAAATGCTTTTCATTGATCTTTCTTAGTGCTTTATATTGACAAATGATTCTTATGTTTTTGGACAACACTCAATGGTGTTCAGGGTTTACTCCTGGCTCTAGCACTCAGGCATCACTCTGGCTGTTCAATGGAGGACTATTTGTGGTGCTGAGGCAATCTAACCCAGGTTGACCATATGCAAGGCAAGCCCCTACCTGTACTATTATTGTTCCAGCTTCTATGTTGATAAATATTATACCTAATGTAGATGATAAATAAAATTAAATTTGAAAGTGTTTGTTTAAATTATCTTGTTAGGTATTAATTTTGCATGTAAGAAAAATGTTTAACATTCTTATGAACTAGTTGTTGAGATAGAATTAGATTATCAGCCATTGCTAAATGATAAGCTCACTACTCTCCTTCAGACTTAATGAAAATATATAATAAAATTCTAAATTGTACATTAAAGAGCTTTTTATCAAGTATTTAAGAGCAGTTACTTGCATAAAGGAAAAATACTACATAACTCCTACTTGGACTGTATGGGTGGGTTCAACAGGAGGGCATATTAAGAAGCAGTAAATGAAGTGAAAACATGACATCTTTTAGAATTCTCTTTTGTTTTGTTTTGAGGCCATACTCAGTGGTACTCGGGCTTATTCCTGATCAATCCTGGTGGGGTTAATAGAACCATGTAGGAATTCTGGGGATCAAATTCCCATCTACCAAGTGCAATGACTACTGTACTCTCTCTCCAACCCCTCTATGTAGTTTAGAATACTAAATTTTGATATAACCATGTGTTGATTGTAGTTTAATTCCAGTATTTGAAGAATTTTAGCCACTACATTATCAGTAAAATTAAAGTAAATGAGGCAGATACTTATTATAATAGTTTTGATGTTATAGTATCATGCCCACCACCAAAAAATGTCAATATTACACATCAATTGACCCTATATGAGGTAGGGAATTAAAAAGGGATCTGCTTAATACTTTTGTATTTTAGAGATGTGATAAATTATATGGATACTGAGAACCAGTTTTATTTGTCCTAGTGGGAAATAATTTTTAAATGAGATATTATATTAGTCAAATATTTGACTATTTTATTTCTGGAAAAATTCTTAAATTAAAAAAACATATTTTAATCTATACCAGCTTGCATAGTATAGGTAGATATAGACACAAATATAGATATATTTCTGCACATACATTGACTTAAAATGTACTATGTGTTGGAACATTATATGACTGAAACTCAACCATCAACAAGTTTTTAACTCTGTATTCCATTGTGATTCAATTTAAATAGATTTTCTTTGTCTGTAAATAGATTTTCCATTTCTAAGAACTAACAAGTTATCTTGATTTCTTTAATTTTCTAAATTTCCTTTTTCTCTTACCTTAATATTCATTAAGTGTCCCCATTTCTAGAACACAGTATTGTAGTTATTAGCCACAACTGGCTTTTTATATAAATTAAAGTTAAATAATCTGAAGTTCAATCTCATTTGTAACTAACACTGTTCCAAGTGTTTATCACATGTGTCTAGTAGATGATGAACAGCACAGATGATAGAACTTTGTCCTCATTGCCCAAAGTTCTATTCATGACAGGGACCTAAATTGTCAGGACAATTAATGTTCCCTGAAGTGTATTTTCTACATCTTAAAAATACTACATTATCTCAGTTGAATGTTCCTCTTCTATTATTCAATTTTGTCTTTCTGTTTTTCAGTTTAAAAGGATGCTTAATCGGGAGCTCACCCATCTCTCTGAAATGAGTCGATCTGGAAATCAAGTGTCAGAATATATCTCAAATACGTTTTTAGGTGAGAATAATAAAGTGTTTTTTTCATTTTGGAGTTAATTGTTTTGGGGGGAAATAAAATGGTATACCAGTTATTGGTTTCATTAATCAGATTAATAAATTGAGTCTCTAAATCATAAAATCTAAGATGATAGAATTTTGCTTTTTGGTTTTAGTTTTTCTTTTGGGGTCACATCTGGTGTTCAGGGGTTACTTCTGACTCTGCCCTCAAGAATTACTCCTGGCAGTGCTCTGAGGACCCTATGGGATTCAATTGCAAGGCCTTATCCACTATACTATTATTCTAGCCCTATAGTTCATTTCTCTTTTTTGAGAGGGAGGGATCACACCCAGCAGCGCTCAGGGGTTGCTCCTGGCTCTGCACTCAGAAATTGCTTCTAGCAGGCATGGGGACCATATGGGATGTTGGGATTCAAACCATATTTGTCCTGGATTGGATGCATGCAAGGCAAAAGCCCTATCACTATGCTATTCTCCAGGCCATATAGTTCATTTATCTTTCAGTATTATTTGGGATTTTAAGGATTCTTGAAAAAAAAGTTGTATGGTGCCAATTTTTTAAGTACTGAATTATATATTTGTATAGGGAGAGCTGTGTGTGCATTCAACAAATCCTTATCAAATTTAGCCAGGATAGATACTTTGTATTGAATGATTCATTAGATAGAACTGGTAACTGCCCTCAAAAGATAAATAACCTGGTAGATAAAACTTGCTGATAATAACACAAGAATATGATGTACTTGGACTTATGTGACTACTCCCACCTTCACATCTACAGACAAAATACAGCATACAACTAACTTGTATATACCCTTGATTTGAATTTATTTTCAAGATGAAGTTTCTATAATATCAAATGAGCATGTTTATTAAAAACATTTATTGGGGTTGGTGAGGTGGCACTAGAGGTAAGGTGTCTGCCTTACAAGCGTTAGCCATGGAAGGACCGTGGTTCAATTCCCTGGCATCCCATATGGTCCCCCCAAGACAGGGGCAATTTCTGAGTGCTTATCCAGGAGTAACCCCTGAGTTTTTGGGTGTGGCTCCAAATACCAAAAAAAAAAAAAACATTTATTGAACACATATTATGTAGAAGAATGAGTTTGGGGGCGCTCACTGCCTCAAAATAGTAGATGAGTGTTTGTGAATATTATACGTACTCACCAAATAATAGAGCATTATCTCTGGTGCACTGTTACATCCTATCACTTATCTTGCAACAGGTAATGAAAATATAAAATAGCAGAAATCCTAATATATCCTGTTTAGCTAAGCTGCTAGGTTCACACATTCATGTTTTTGTGATACTTGTGTGTAAAGTCTCTACCATTTCAAAGCAGACATTGCAACTGGACTTCTGAGTAGACAAGAAAAGAATTTTTAAGCCATTGAGTCTGAAATAGGTATGGAGTTGATGAACTGTCAAAATTACCAATGTGCATTGCTAGTTTTTCAAATTCCTCATCAAGTCTCAGAAAATACTCATTTAGGGAACTGTTGAAAAACTGGATCTTTAGATATTAACTTTGTGTTTGAACGTCTAATACTAGTCTTTTTTTAAATTATAAATACTCATCTTTTTCCTAAAGGGGCTCTTATTTTTAATATTTAATGTAATGTATGATGACCAACTAGACTATGTCTAGTTGTAGAGGCAGGTTTGTGGCTCCGGCAGTCAAGCACTCGGTTCAAGCCCTGCTCCACTGTAGGGTATGCCCTCCTTAGTAAAATACTAATTCTGTCTATACATGTTGGCATTTTTGAAAAATGGGCCACAGGCCGGAGAGAAAGCATGAAAGTAGGGTGTTTGCCTTGCATGCAAAAGGAAGGTGGTTTGAATCCCGATATCCCATATGGTGCCACGAGCCTGCCAGGAGTAATTTCTGAGCATAGAGCCAGGAGTAACCACTGAGTGCTGCTGGGTGTGAACCAAAAACCAAAAATAAAAGAAAAAAGAAAAATGGGCAAGAGCAATAAACAGCAAATAGAGCATTTATCTGCCTTGCACATGGTAGACCTGAGTTTGATCCCTGGTATGGTTCCTTGAGCCTGCCAGGAGTGATCACTGAGCATAGAGCCAGGAATAAACTCTGAGCACAGCTGGATGTGACACATAAACAAAAATAAAATTACTTAAAAAAAAAAACTTTTAACCCAGTCAGAATTAATAATGTTTGTAAAATATTTTCTCAATTTTTTAGATAAGCAGCATGAAGTGGAAATTCCCTCTCCCACTCAAAAGGAGAAGGAAAAAAAGAAAAGGCCAATGTCTCAGATCAGTGGGGTGAAGAAGTTGATGCACAGCTCCAGTTTGACTAATTCAAGCATCCCAAGGTTTGGGGTTAAAACAGAACAAGAAGATGTCCTTGCCAAGGTGAGAGAATTTCAAGGATTGTGGTCATAAATATTCATAGATGCCTTCTATTGGTTTCTTTGTCTTGGAAATAGTGCAGATGTTTATTAATGTGTAGGTTGTTTCATAGTTGTTTGTTTTGCTCTTAAAATTGGGAAACTATTTTCTAAAGCTCTTTCTAAATTATGTGAATTTGAATATATTAATATCTAGATTTAGATAGGTTGTTTTCACTTTATGCATTTTTTATTTCTTGCCTCTGTGGTGTGTTGTTTGACTTTAAAGAATAAAATACTACTACATTTTCTGTATTCATAGATTTTATCAATTGAAGAAATGCTTTGAAATTGATATTCTAAATATGTCCAGGGCATAAACTAAATACCTTAAGACTGTTCAGTTTTCATGCATTTAGTGAATTTGCCTAGCTTATCTCTACTAAAATTTGCCATTACTTTTACAATAAATCCCCTTTTTTAAAAAAATATGACAATCTATAAAAGTGAGTAATTTTTAAATGACTATTCATTCTTTTATTTTCCATTGTCACTTCTAACTTTCTCTTTTAACTTCAGGAACTAGAAGATGTGAATAAATGGGGTCTTCATGTTTTCAGAATAGCCGAATTGTCTGGTAACCGACCTTTGACTGTTATCATGCACACCATCTTTCAGGTAATATAGTTAATTTTTTTTTGCCTTTCTTAAAAATATATGTTGACAATATCTATTCATTATAAAATGCTATTGTACATGAATTTTATACATGATGTAGGAGATGAACCTTTATAATGCATGCATTTTTATCCTTTTTACTACTCACCCTTTTTTTCTTCTTTTTTTACCAGGAATCTAGAGGACTTTTTTTTTATTACAATCTAGAATGTTTTATACCTAGAAGGTTATTTTTATTTGTTTTCCTTATTTTCTCCTTTCCCAAGAAATCTAGAAAATTATAGCATGAGTGAAATGCAAATAAAACATCTGTCAAATGATATAGTATAAGAAAAATTGAAGAACTTCATTAAAATAATACTTTTCTAAATTATTCAGATGATCCTGCCTCCCATACGGAAAGGAGTGCTAACTGCAACAATTCACTGGGTTTTTTTATTTGTTTTTTTGGTTTTTTTTTTTGTTTTGTTTTTTTGTTTTGGGGGCCACACCCATTTGATGCTCAGGGGTTACTCCTGCCCCTGGCTCGGGGAACCATATGGGACACCAGGGGATCAAACCGTGGTCCGCAGTCCTTCCTTGGCTAATGCTTGCAAGGCACCTTACCTCTAGCGCCACCTCACCGGCCCCCAATTTACTGTTTTTTATATTACTATCCTCTCCATAAAACTTCTGACACTGGGTTTTGCTGTAGTTCCAGATTCGAATTTAAATAAGAAATTGAGAACTTTTTTTTTTTTTTTTTTTTTTTTTTGTTTTTTGGGTCTCACCCAGCAGTGCTCAGGGATTTCTCCTGGCTCCATGCTCAGAAATTGCTCCTGGCAAGCACGGGGGACCATATGGGACGCCGGGATTTGAACCGATGACCAAAGGCAAATGCCTTACCTACATGCCATCTCTCTGGCCCCGAGAACTCTTATTTATGTCTTCTGGCCCTAGAGAGAATGTTGTATTCCAATGGTGTGATATGGTGGCTGAGCCAATTGCTCTGTATGGCCTTCCTGATCACAGTACGCAAGACACTTTTTAAAATTGTGACTCATTCTTGTCTCCAGAGAATACCTAGTTTGGTTTGATCCCTTTAAGTCCTTCGATCTTTCCAAAGTTTTAATTTTCTCACTGAACATTATAAGAGCACTCTCTTCTATTTCTGGGCTATTTATAGATAGCATTGAGCTGAGTTATTTTACACACACTGAAAAATACTGCCATTGAAAGACAAAACGTGAAGAAGAATAATTTCTTTTCCTACAGGAGCGGGATTTATTAAAAACATTTAAAATTCCAGTAGACACTTTAATTACATACCTTATGACCTTGGAAGACCATTATCATGCAGATGTTGCTTACCACAACAATATCCATGCAGCAGATGTCGTTCAGTCCACGCATGTGCTGTTGTCTACACCTGCTTTGGAGGTAAATAGAATTTCTAGGCCTACAAAAACACTAGCTTGCTACTCATAACGGTGTCTTAAACTGAAAAGTATATAGTGCAGAAAGGAACAGATTTCATTGCAAATATGTTGGTCATAAAAGAGCAATTGAATAAAGAAAAAAAGATTAATACTCATTCACAGATTTTTTTTTTTTGGTTTTTGGACCACACCCAGTGACGCTCAGGGGTTACTCCTGGCTACGCGCTCAGAAGTCGCTCCTGGCAGGCACGGGGGACCATATGGGAACCAGGGGATCGAACCGTGGTCCGTCCTAGGCAAGACAGCAGGCACCTTACCTCCTGCGCCACCTCCCGGCTCCCTCATTCACAGATTTAAGGATTCATTGATTTATGAAACTACTACAATAAAATGATGTAGTAGTCATTCCATAAAGCACATATGGTTTAGTTCATCTTGTGATATTTTTTTATTTAGTCTGGTTAATTTTGCATTTATGGTTCAATAATATTTATGTAATATATTAACATAACAAATATAACGATAATGTGTTTTAAATACTGTCTTAGAAAGAAGTGTACATTTAGTTCTATCAAATCTCAAAAATTTGTCCATCAAATGTATAGGAGACTATTTGTTTTGCTAATCTATGAAAGATTCTCTTTTGCTAATTTATTTATTTTATATCTTTTTTTTGGTAAAATTTTGTTACTATTTTATTTGAAGGTAAAAATTGCCTGCCTTAAAATGTTAATTCTGCTGAAATTTTCAAACATAGGTTTGACAGAAAGAAAATAACTTCACCTTTAAAACCTTTAATGAATTTCAAGTTGATCCCTTTGTAATTGTTTTAATTAACCCATGAAAATGGTTTTATCAATTAGATCAAAATGTTTTCTTTAAAAGTTCATAAGTAGCTCAATTTTCTAAAAATTTTCCTTTCTGATGAATTGTGAACACAAAACAGGAAGTTTATGTATTTCCATCAAATTCTAGGAAGTAATTTCCATTTGTCTACACCTTTTAAATCATAGAATAACAATGTAATCTATATTGTCTATTGTTACAGGCTGTGTTTACAGATTTAGAGATTCTTGCAGCAATCTTTGCCAGTGCAATACATGACGTAGATCATCCCGGTGTGTCAAATCAGTTTCTGATCAATACAAGTAAGTAGATTCATTTATTTTTGAGAATTATTTTTTTCTTTATAAGTTTTTATCAAGTATATTCATGGAGCATTGCCATGAGTATTTTCCTGCATTCGCTAATTGAAAGGCAATTTTTTCATTAAAACAAATGGAATAAATGATGGATGGTTTGACTTGAAAGCTTAGTTTCAAGCTTTATATTTTATAAATCTTAGCTCATGTAATGGTCTTTTTTTTTTGTTTGTTTGTTTGTTTGTTTGTTTGTTTTGGTTTTTGGGCCACACCCAGCAGTGCTCAGGGGTTACTCCTGGCTGTCTGCTCAGAAATAGCTCCTGGCAGGCATGGGGGACCATATGGGACACCGGAATTCGAACCAACCACCTTTGGTCCTGGATTGGCTGCTTGCAAGGCAAACGCCGCTGTGCTATCTCTCCGCCCCCCCCCTCGCAAAAACAAAAAAAAGGTCTTAAAGTAGTAAATGATGGAACTGTGTATATAGATTTAATAGATTATACAGATACAAAACTTTCTGGAAAAATTTTAACATTTCTGTTTGCAAATTCTTCAGTAAGCATAGTTAAACCATTATAATCTGAAGTTTAAGCTTAGGCTATTAATAAATTGGTAGTGCCTATGTGAGCAGACGGATTGATTTCAATTCATAAGACTGCATGTCTTTCCTTAACATCCTTAAGCACTGCCAGGTTAGATCCTGATGGCCCCTTAGCATCTACGGAGGAGCCATAGATATAGTACAGCAGGTAAGTCAATTTGCCTTGCAAGGAGCTAACTCAGATTTGATCCCAGCACTACATATGGTCCCCAAACACCTTCAGGAGTAATTCCTGCATGTAGAGCCAAGAGTAATCCCTCAGTTCCATTCAAAAACATGGAACATATATAAGTTTACTAGTCTATGGCATGGGAGACATAAAAGAGATAGCTACTAATTCATAAATGTTTAAGATCATTAAATGTCAATTCTTCAGCTAATTTAGACTCAAGAGCTTTTTATTCAGCTCCCTTTACCAGATTCATCAAACAAATACTGATTTTAATACTAAATTTAAAAGCATTAAGGAATTAGCTTGTTTTAAGTTAGTCATATTATTAATGGCTTTAGCAAACTGACAGGTAATAATTTGCCCCAAGCCTTAGTCACTTATTTTGAAACAAACTGCACTGGAGGAGAAAGCCAAGGGCCTTGAAGGTGCAAAGTTCAACCCCATATCTCCTCTAGAACAGCAGAACATTTTTGAATGACCATGTGACAGTATTTGAAAAAAAAATTATAGAATGCTTTCATAGAGCCATGCAAAGTTTAGTTATCATGTGTCAGGGATGTAACTCAGCAGTTCACTGTTTGTTTTGCTTGTGTGAGGCTCTGGGTTTTATCTCTCAAATGTAAAAAAAGGGGGGGACAAAAATACATTCATCATATCTATATACATATGTGTATGTATGGGCATATATGCCAACATATACTCACATGTATACAACCTGATATCTATCTTCACTGAATTGATAAAACTTAAACCCAAGATGTCAGCCAGTTATTTTTGTTTGTTTGGGTTTTCAGAATAATTTTTTTAATTGAGCTGCCGTGAAATACACAGTTATAAAGTTGTTCATGGTTGACTTATTCCTTTACTAGTGCATGCATTTTCTGCCTCCAATGTCCCCAGACATTTTCTTGGATGGATGGATGGATGGATGGATGAATGGATGGATAGTTGATTGTTCGGCCTTTCTTTATCTCTCCTTTTCTTTTTTCTTTTTAGACACTGTTTTGCAATATTGTTACTTAAGGGTATCATACATATCAGTTTACCTCCTTTTAGTACTGAATTTTGGCCCAGAACAACCATTTCCAACTACCATTATCACAGTGGTCCCTTCTCTGGGACCTACCTGTCCTACCTGCACTCCTCTGCTCTTTGTGGCAAGCTTCCTACCATGAACCATTCTTCCTGACCCTCTTCTCTATTATCTTTGGATCTTATTACCCTACCATATTGTTTTTGTATCCCACAAATGAGTGTAATTATATGCCTATCATTCTCCCTCTGACTCATTTCAGCATAGTACTCTCCAAATCTATCCATGTGTAAGCAAATTTCATGGCTTCATTTTTCCTAACAGATGTATAACATTTTATTATATAGATATGCCATAGTTTTTTATCCACTCATTTGTTTTCAGGTATGATTTCCAGATTCTGGCAATTGTGAATAGTGCTACAGTGAACCTAAGAGTGCAGATGTCTTTTTCTCCATTGTGGTTTTGAGTTCCTAGGGTATATTCGCAGGAGTAGTATTGCTGGGTCATATGGGAACTATTTTCTAGTTTTTTGAGAAATGTCCATACATGCTGGTTTCCAAAAAGGCTTCAGTTATTTTATCTTATTCTCATATGGCCCCTTTGTAGACTCCCAGGAAATTCCAGTGGAACCACAGTTGAAAATCACTTAAGAACCAATCAATAGGGGAGGAGGGAATACCAAGAAAGAGAACAAGTCAGAAAGGGGCCAGGGTCAGAAAAAGCTTAAGAAACCATTTTACAGTAAATTTCCCTGGTGGACAGTTACCTAGGTGTTAAAATGTTTTTAATAAATGTTTTTAATAAAACTGCCTTGAACCACACATCTAATATATATTATAATATATATAATATATATTATCTGGTTTGTTTTGAGAGCCATACTGCACTTCTTACATACGTAAATATTTATTTTAATGATAGTGCTAGCTAATATGATTCAGTTCTGAGAATTACTGTTATATTCCATGAGTCATATGATATTTGGGGAAAAAAAGCATTCCAGTGTTTTTCTGGAAATAAAACACTGTCTTGCTAGTAGATGGAGTAATAAAAAAAAATGCAGAAAGGTTTACCTTGGTATATTGCCCCTAAATTTCTAAATAAAAAAATTTAAACACAAAAAACTATCACAAAAAGATGTACTTGAAATTGTTTATTTGTTTGTTTGGCTGGTTGGTGGGGTTTTGGACCATACCCAATATTCCTGAGGATTTACTCCTGGCTCTGTGCTCAGAACTCACTCCGGGCAGACTCAGGAGACAGAATAGAATGCCAGAGATCAAACTGGGTCCTTCACATGCAAGGCAAACACCCTACCCATTTTGCTATGCTATGCCTCCCCAGCCCTTCTCACTCTCCGTGCCTAATGAAAACAACAGTGACTTTTCATTTCCAATAGAACTGCTATAGAATATTTTTTAATAAAACTGTTATGATTTGTGGAATATGGCTTTTTGTTTTGTTGGTTTGTTTTTGCTTATTTTGTTTTGGTGCTATTGTTTTTATTGGTTTGTGTTTTTTTTTGTTTGGTTAGTTTGATTTTGAGCCACACCCAGCTTGACACCAACAGTGCTCACATAAATCTCGGGATTTATTCCTGGCTCAGGATTTGTATGATCACTCCTAATGGACTCTCTATACCATATGGGATGCTAGATTCAAACTGTGGTCAACCATGAACAAGGCAAGCATCCCACCCACTATATTGCTCCAGCTCACTTATTTTCTTAATTTATTTTGTAATTTATTTCTTAGTTTCGGGGCCACAACCAGCTATTATACCAGGGCTTATTCCTGTCAGAATCAGCACCATATGGGATGCCAGTAATAGAACCCAGGTCAGCCGTATGCTAGGCGAGCACTTTATCTGCTGTACTATCTCTCCTGCTGTATTATCACTCCATGCTCCCTCTGTTATTTCTGAAATATTAAATGTGTTTTCTTTTTGGTGACATTTTATTAAATAAGAAGTGATTACTGAATTTATAAATTTATAGATGTTCACTGCGAAGCATCTTGGCACATAGCTGCCTAGAAAACCTCTATATGTGTTTAGGTAGTGCTTGAGCTATGCTTTTACTAGAGGTTTTACTTTTATGGAAATTATTTTCTTTTGGTATTTCAGATTAAATTAGTAGATTATTTATTTTTTCACTCTTTCCTACCATAGTTGATTGTTAAAATTTATTTTCATATACCAAAAATGGAGATATAAGTAGTTATTAAGAATCTGCCTCTCTGGGCCCGGGAGATAGCATGGAGGTAAGGCGTCTGCCTTTCATACAAAAGGTCATTGGTTCGAATCCTGGTGCCCCATATGGTCCCCCGTGCCTGCCAGGAGCAATTTCTGAGCATGCAGCCAGGAGTAACCCCTGAGCGCTGCCGGGTGTGACCCAAAAACCAAAAAAAAAAAAAAAAAAAAAAAAAGAATCTGCCTCTCTGAGACAAAGTGATAATTCAGTGAGTAGGGCAGGGCATCTGCTATGCACATGGCAAATCGGATTCATTCCCCATTATTCCTTATGGCTTCCAAAGACTACCTGCAGTAACACCTAAGGGTCACTAAGTTGTGGCACTAAAAACAAACAGACAAAAAGAAGAATCTGTCTTTGAGGGCCAGAGAGGGTAGGGCACTCTCCTTGCACATGCGTGACCTGGATTCAATCCGCAGGCATCACATATAGTTCCCCACACAAAACATGAATAATTTCTGAATACAGAGCCAGGAATAACCTTGAACACCAACAGGTGTGACCGCTCCCCCCAAAAAGAACAATCTGCCCTTTTTATTGCCATGAGTTATATTCCAGCGATCTTGTTTTGTTTTGTTTTGGTTTTGGGTCACACCTGATGATGCTCAGGATTTACACCTGGCTATGCGCTCAGAAATTGCTCCTGGCTTGGGGGACCATATGGGACTCCAGGAGATTGATCTGAGATCTGTCCTAGGTCAACACCTGCAAGGCAAACACCCTACCGCTTGAGCCACCGCTCCAGCCCCATATACCAGCTTTCTTATGCCCCATAGAAATAGGCAATCAAATGTAGCCTTGCTTAGAAATATTTTAACTCAATTATTTATGATGACTTAAATATACTTTTTATTTTTCTGTTTTTTAATAATCTGTGTATAACTCTGTAGTGACTAGGATAGATATGGAATTAAAAAAATCATGGATTACACCTGAGCTATAGGTTTAG
>PVKC010004732.1:0-34942 GCA_004027635.1 Crocidura indochinensis
TTTTTTTTTTGGTTTTTTTTTGGTTTTTTTTTTTTTTTGGTTTTTGGGTCACACCCGGCAGTGCTCAGGGGTTACTCCTGGCTCCATGCTCAGAAATTGCTCCCGGCAGGCACGGGGGACCATATGGGGCACCGGGATTCGAACCGATGACCCTTTGCATGAAAGGCAAATGCCTTACCTCCCTGCTATCTCCCAGGCCCCTATTCTAAAAGTTTTTAAAGATCAGTGTGCTCCTTGTTCATTCTCCTGAATGCATTTTGTTGGGGGTGTGATTTGTTTATTTTGGAACCATACCCAGTAAATCTTAGATTTGTGCTCAGTAGTGCTCAAAAGGTTTGAACATTCCAGGGATTCAACTGGGATCATCTTCACGCAGGATAAGCACCTGAATTTTTTTTTCTTTTTTTTTGTTTTTTCGGGCCACACCCGCTTGATGCTCAGGGGTTACTCCTGGCTAAGCGCTCAGAAATTGCCCCTGGCTTGTGGGGGAGCATATGGGATGCCGGGGGATCGAACCACGGTCGCGATCTTTCCTTGGCTAGCACTTGCAAGGCAGACACCTTACTTCTAGCGCCACCTGAATTTTTGTATTATCTTTATGAATGTCTTTCATTCACATGTTTTTAGAAATTAAATACTATTTTGTTTAATATTTCGCAGTTCTTTAAGGCAAAATAAATATAATCAAGAAAATATTATATTTTAGTCTTTGTTACTCTTAACTTTTCTCATCCATAATTTCTTTTTTTTATTATTATTATTATTTTTTTTAATTATGAGAACAAAGATGCAAAGAGAGAGGACAAGGTAAAGTTACAGTGGGAGGACAATCACCCATAAACAGAATTCACCTAAGTCCCCTTGCCGGTATGGAATTCAGGGGTTTAAAAGTAGGGTACGGGGCCTGGAGAGGTTACAGTCCATAGATCGGCTCAGCAGAGAGGAGAGAAGAGGCAGAGCATGGCCGGTGGTGGTCTTTATGTTTCTGGGATCCCCAATCACACGGCTCGATCAGTCCCACATGGGTCGGGTGAGACCATCTTACCGAGGGACAGGGGTCCCGGTCCGTAGATCAGCTCAGCAGAGAGGAAAGAAGAGCATAATTTCTACTTTAAAATAGGTTTTAGCAATTCCAGTAGGCAAATGCTTGGTTTAATTCAAGGATCCATCATTGTACCTTTGTCTTTTTATAGTTCCCAAAGGTGACAGACAAGATTTGTGCAGAATAATGTAGAAAACCCCAATGCTGAGAATATTTACTGTAGTAGGTACCTGGATTGGAAATGACCTCTTCATTAGAGGAAATCAGTACATTTTCTTTTTTTTTTTGTTTTGTTTTTGTTTTTGGGTCACACCGGGCAGTGCTCAGGGGTTACTCCTGGCTCCGTGCTCAGAAATTGCTCCTGGCAGGCACGGGGGACCATATGGGCATCGGGATTCGAACTGATGACCTTTTGCATGAAAGGCAAACGCCTTACCTTCATGCTATCTCCCAGGCCCCGATCAGTACATTTTCTATAGTAGTAGATACTGACTTAGATAACTATCATGTAGTAAGACAGAATAAAAATCTATTTTAATCCGCGCAGACAAATGCTTCCATTTGATTGAAAACTCTCAATCCTTGATGTCCTCTTCATGGACTTGGTTCTGTGACAATAATTCCTGCTTCTGGCACCAAATATTTCTCCCATTTTTAGCTTTATGCGTTCAGTCTTTAATTCTTATATCTTAGCTTGATCATAAGAATTATTAGTCTTGGGGCCGGAGAGAGAGCATGGAGGAAAAGTATTTGCCTTGCATGCGGAAGGTCAGTGTTGTGAATCCCGGCATCCTATATGGAGGGAGGGAGGGAGGGAGAGAGGGAGGATGGATTGATTATTAGTCTAGCATTTAGGCCTTACTTTAAACTCAAGGATCATCCCTATTGGGGCTCAGGGAACCTTAGGGAAAACTGGGGATCAAATTCAGGTCAGCCACAGGCAAGGCTATTCCCTTCCTGCTGTACTCTCTCCAGTCCTGTTTCACCAGCAGTGTGTGGGTTACTCCTGGCTCTACTTTAAGAAATCACTCCTGGCAGGCTCAGGGGAGCATATGGATGCCAGAAATCAAACCCAGGTCAGCTGCATGCAAGGCAAGTGACCTCCTCACTGGAAGGAGGAGGAAACAATCCTGTTTCCATGTATTTTAAGGGAGAGAATGAAGCTTTACTTATAGATCCTCAGTGTATACATAGCTGTAATTTTCTTACCTAAATATCTCAAGACTAAATTGATTAATATTTTGTAATTCATTGATCTTATTCATATTTATATAAAATATTGTATATTGTGTACATAATTTCATCTATATATTCCATTGTCCCACTTTAAAAAAATTAAAGGTATTAATTTATCTTTTAAAAATATAGGTTCTAGGGGGCCCGGGAGATAGCATGGAGGTAAGGCGTTTGCCTTTCATGCAAAAGGTCATCGGTTCGAATCCCGGTACCCCATATGGTCCCCCGTGCCTGCCAGGAGCAATTTCTGAGCATGGAGCCAGGAGTAACCCCTGAGCACTGCCTGGTGTGACCCAAAAACCAAAAAAAAAAAAAAATAGGTTTTAGGAGTGCTCTTTTGTTATAAAGTATTCTTATGCTAAGTAACTATGCTTTCTTTCTAGTGCCATAATAAAGTTGATCACCCACCATTCAGTAATAAAATATGTGCATTATCAAAAAAAGTGAAAAGTCCTTAATTATAAAATTTGACCAATATATTTATATATTTGTAAAAATACATATAATGGCCGTATATTTACAGATAATGGAATATGGGTTGAAAATTCCCTTAGAAACATGGTAGAAACTATTAGATTATTTCTATAATGTTTATTAAAACTTGACCTTGGGGCCTGAGACAGTGGGTAAAGCACTTGCCTTTACCCAATGCCAGAATGGTTCCCAAAACACAGCCAGGAGTGATCCCTGAGCAGAGCCATTAGTAAAACAAGGCATGGCCCCCAAACAAACAAACAAACAAAAAATTAAAACAATGAAAATAAAAAATCCTATCTGTGATACTTTTTTTGTGTGTGGGGGGGGGCACACCCAGTGACGCTCAGTGGTTACTTTTGGCTATGCGCTCAGAAATCGCTCTTGGCTTGAGGGACCATATGGGATGTGGCTGAGGTCTGGCCTGGGTCAACCCACGTGCAAGGCAAATGCCAAACGATAGTTACTTTTAAGTGGCGATTGAGAAACTAATATAGCCTCTGTCTGTTTTGAACGTGCTTAATTGCCAAAAACACTTGTTTGTAGTAATTCTGATTAATAATATTTTATTTTAGGAAATTTTGGCCTGTGACCTTGTCAATTCTTGGAGAGAGTAAAAAGGTATAGTAGATTTGTTTCGTTATATGTATTTTCTTGATGTGGGAGACTTAATATAGCAAAACTATTACACTTCACTTTGGTAGGATAGTATTATTAACTGTCCACCAAAGATGTATCCTGCCATCAGAACCAAAATTGTTACTACATAGATAGCTTTCCTCTTGGATTTTTATGAATTCTCCTTTTTTATAGGTTTTGCCAACTACAAAAGATGCTTGTTTTGCCTCAGCTGTAGAATGTCTACAGCAAATCAGGTAATATTTTTTGTCAGACATTTTTAAAAACCTAAGTAGTAGTGGAACCGGAGACATAATTCAGTGGTAGAACACTTGTCTTGTATTTGTTAGGCCCTGAGTTTAGGCCTTGGCATTGGAATATTAAACAAAAGTAGTTATTACATATTAATGAGCTCCTTATTTTCTTCCTTTTCTTTTTCTTTTTTTTGGGGGTGGGGTTTGGGCCACACCCAGCGGCGGTCAGGGGTTACTCCTGGCTATGCACTCAGAAGTCACTCTTGGCTTGGGGGACCATATGGGAATGGGGGGGGGGGGAATTGAACCGTGGCCCGTCCTAGGCTAGCACAGGCAAGGCAGGCACCTAACCTCCAGCGTCACCGCCCGGCCCCCTTCCTTTTCTTTTTCAAAAATAGGGATAATACCAGCAGTACTGGAGGGACTATGCCATGCTGGGAGTTTTTTTGGTTTTTCTTGTTTGGGTTTGGGAGTCATACTATAGTTCTCAGGGACTATTCTTGGTTCTGTGATTGGAATGATCCTTGGTGGTGCTTGGGGATCCATATGATGCTGAGGGTCAAATCAAACTCCCTTAACACCAATATTATCTCTATGTACTACCTTTGAGCTGTTTCCTTGGTCCTAGGGAGATCTTCTCTTTACCTAAACTCTTTTTTTTTTTTTTTTTTTTTTTTTTTTTTTTTTTTTTTTTTTTTTTTTTGGTTTTTGGGTCACACCCGGTGACGCTCAGGGGTTGCTCCTGGCTATGCGCTCAGAAGTCGCTCCTGGCTTGGAGGACCATATGGGAACGGGGGGAGGGGGGGTGTGTCAAACCGTGGTCCATCCTAAGCTAGCGCAGGCAAGGCAGGCACCTTACCTCCAGCGCCACCGCCTGGCCCCTACCTAAACTCTTAAGTATCAGCTGCCCCTCCCCTTTTAACAGAGTTTTGCTAGACAGTGAACTTAAGATCAGTACAGTAAAGCTCTTAAGAGATGTTAGGGTAGAGAACATGGTCAGAAATCTATCTACATAATCATGTCTTTAGATCAGTAAAAATTAGCCTAACTGGACACTTAGGAAAGTGCAAATATTAGAAAAAGACGATACCACATGGCAAAAAGAAAGTTAGTTATGGCTTAATGAGTTCTTCCATATGAAAGTGTGTTGAAGTCTTTCCTCCAAAGCCATTCTTCTTTTTTTTTTTTTTTTTTTTTTTTTGGTTTTTGGGTCACACCCGGCAGTGCTCAGGGGTTACTCCTGGCTCCATGATCAGAAATTGCTCCTGGCAGGCACGGGGGACCATATGGGGCACCGGGATTCAAACCGATGACCTTTTGCATGAAAGGCAAACGCCTTACCTCCATGCTATCTCCCGGGCCCCAAAGCCATTCTTCTAATGGCTGGTTTTGTTTTGGGGTTTTGGTTATTTTTTTTTAATCCATATTCAACAGTTCTCTGAGTTATTCATGGCTCCATACTCAGGATCACTCCTGTCGGTGCTCAGGAGACCCTGTGGAATGCTAGGGATTGAACTTGAGTCAGCTTGAAAGGAAAGCACCCTACCCACTGTACTATCTCTCCAACCCTATAAATGACTGGTATTACCTAATATATTCAACTTCACACATGAGAGCGTTGGAGATAATATTGTAAAAAATTTTTTATTAGAAGGCTCTTAAAATAACTCCATGGTATTTAATTCTTCTTCTACTACCACAGTACAACATTCACCCCATCAGACAAGCTTAAGGTCATCCAGCAAACCTTTGAAGAGATTTCTCAGAATGTTCTGGCATCTCTTCAGGAAGACTTCTTATGGTCCATGGATGACTTGTTTCCTGTTTTCTTATATGTTGTGCTACGGGCTAGGTGAGCAGTCTATTCTAACTTTAATATTAACCATTACCTTTTTGGAGGGGAGTGGTAAGGGGTATTACAGGTGGTGCTTAGGTTTTACTTCTGGGTCTGCACATAGGGATCACTCCTGGTGGAGTTAGGGATTAAATCTGCTAGATTTTCACTCCTGTTCTTCCCTTGCTTTTACCTCATTTTGTTTTGGCCATACCCGGTGACACTCAGGAGTTACTCCTGGCTATGTTCTCAGAAATCACTCCTGGTTTGGGAGACCATATGGGACGCTTGGGATCGAACTGAGGTCCGTCCTGGGTCAGCTGCATGCAAGGCAAGCACCCTACTGCTGCACTGCTCCAGCCCCTTGCTTTTTCTAACTAATGACAAGACTATGTTTCTCCACAGAAAAAGTCCACTTCTGTTAACCTAATCCAGTATAGTCATAGAAGTGTTTTTCTCTTTGACCCTCAAATAGATTTTGAATCAGGATGCACATGAAAGTAGAAATAATTTAATATCTTTTCTTTGAGGCAGGATCAGAAACTTGGGCTCTGAGGTTCACCTGATTGAGGATCTGATGGACCCCTATCTTCAGCATGGAGAACAAGGCATAATGTTCACCACCTTGAAGGTAAATAGAGTTATTAAATAACTTTTTTGGGGGGGGCTCAGGGGTTACTTCTGGCTATGTGCTCAGAAATCGCTCCTGGTTTGGGGGACCTTATGGGATTGAACTGCAGTCCATCCTAGGTCAGCACATGCAAGGCAAGCAAACACCCTACTGCTCACGCCACCGCTCCAGCCTCAAGAATAACTCTTAAAATCTAAATTTAGATAGGTTTATAACTCTAAATCCCTCATTTACTACATTATAAGAATCTCATTAACTGTTTCCTTTATTATAGAAGTTTAGCACAAATATTAAGTGCCTTTAGAACATTGTTGATATGCTTTAGAAATCACATATTAATGAGGGACCAAAGAGGTAGCACAGTGGTAGGATGTTTTGCCTTGCATGCAGCTGACTTGAGAGAGACCCGGTTTGATTCCCTGCATCCCATATGGTCCCTCAGCCTGCCAGGAGCTATTTCTTAGTGCAGAAGCCAGGAGTGACCCCTTAGTGCCACTGTGTATGGCCCCAAAACAAGCCTATCAATCAATAAATAAATAAAGTTAAAAAAAAAAAAAGAGAGAGGGGCCCGGGAGATAGCATGGAGGTAAGACGTTTGCCTTTCATGCAAAAGGTCATTGGTTCGAATCCCGGTGCCCCATATGGTCCCCCATGCCTGCCAGGAGCTATTTCTGAGCATGGAGCCAGGAGTAACCCCTGAGCACTGCCGGGTGTGACCCAAACCCCCCCCCCCCAAAAAAAAAAGAGAAATAAGATGAATTTTAATATCTCAAAGCACGGGCTGGAGCAGTGGTGTGGAGCGGTAAGGCATCTGCCTTGCTGGCACTAGCCTAGGACAAACAGCAGTTCGATCCCCCAGCGTCCCATATGATCCATAGCCAGGAGAAACCCCTGAGCATCCTTTTGTATGGTCCAAAAAAACCAAAGCAAACAAACAAACAAACAAACAAAAATCTCAAAGCAGTTCCTGTCCATCTAGGCCCTGGATGTCAATACTGATCTAGATTAGGGGATTTCAAAAGGAGCCAGTTTTTCCTATTAAACTTCCCTTTTTTTTTTTTTTTTAAGGTAACAGGTTTTCTTTTAGGAGCTGATACAGATAACTAACTTCCTATGGTCTGACTAAGAAATAGTTTTTAGAAGTAACAAGCTTATCTGAAAGAGATGCAAATCTATACCTGGTAAAGGTTTTCTCAACAGCCCAATGCTATTTGTTTCCTGGCCAAAACTTTGGATATAAATTCTGAGGCAAGAATTAGTTAGCATGTACTCAAAGTCCTTTAGAGCTGTCCCAAAGCAGAATATTCCTTTCTGTTTAAAACTGCAGGGCTGTTTAAAGACAATGAGGAATACAAGTTGTTTTTTAAGTATCTTTTGGAGCTGAGTTTTCCAAGTAAAGAGAAATTTAATCAAGGCTATATTTGCCAGTATAAACCCTTATATTTGGAAGTAAAAGCCCAAATATATACAAACTTAATACAGCAGAAGGGAAATTCATATTTAAGCCAAATAAATGTTTGTTACTAAGTATGAGAAATATACCCGGGGGCCGGGCGGTGGCGCTGGAGGTAAGGTGCCTGCTCTAATCTAGGACGGACTGCAGTTCGATCCCCCGGTTCCCCGTGCCTGCCAGGAGCGACTTCTGAGCGAATAGCCAGGAGTAACCCCTGAACATCACCGGGTGTGGCCCCCCCAAAAAAAAAGATGAAAAGCTAAAAAAAAAAAAAAAATTGGGGCCGGGCGGTGGCGCTGGAGGTAAGGTGCCTGCTTTACCGCGCTAACCTTGGACGGACCGCGGTTCGATCCCCCGTGCCCCATATGGTCCCCCAGGCCAGGGGCGACTTCTGAGCGCATAGCCAGAAGTAACCCCTGAGCGTCACTGGGTGTGGCCCAAAAACCAAAAAAAAAAAAAAGAGAAATATACCCTCACTTATCAGAAATGTTGGCCAGCGATCCAAGCTGAGGAAAGCGGGCCTTCTGATGAGACATGTATTTGATTGTGATGATGATAGTAATCCTCTTTCTGAAGACTTATTCTAAATAAGACAAGATGGGAAATATTATCTGGGTGAGGTGTTCTTTTTGGTTTGACTTCCAAATTTGAGTACTTTCAGAATTTCTAGGACATCTTAAAATTACATTATTGAAAATTATGACTCAACCAGCTCTGGAATGATATTTTTTTTCCTGGAATGATATTTAATCTATAGTCCTGTCAAACATAATGATTTAATTATAATTGTTACAAATGTGCCTTATAATAGCCTATTCTATATGGAATATAGTCATGGATTAACGAATCAGTATTTACTTAGTGAAGATTAGGAGCTTATAAACATGTTTTGAGAATTAGTGGAGCATGTAAAAATTGTTGTTTACTGCTTACATTTCAACAAAACAGGCATTGCATAAGACTGTAAGAAAATGGGAAAATAACAGCAACTGAATTTGTTATGCCTTAAATAATAACATCACACTTGTCCGTGTCAATTACTATGTGTATGCATTTTCTTTCAAAGTAAATTTGAAATTGTTTTGAATTTTTTTCCAGGCATGTTACTTTCAGATCCAACGTGAGAAGCTTAACTAGGCTGTAGCAACTAGATTATCTGTTCCAGGGGGTTACTGCACCATCTGGTGTCTTGCTGTTGTGGTGAATTAGAACATCTTTCTTTGGTGATTCATTCTAAACCTTACCAAGGAGCCCTGGAAAAAGGACTGTATGATTGAAGGGAGGCTTGAGAAGGAGATTGAAGTCATCTTGACCTGCTTCTGTCTATATTGAGTTACAAAAATATCCAGGTAAGGAAGAAGATATTCCTTTCTCCAGTACAGAGTATGGCAGCTACTTGAACTCGTGAAAAGTTCTCAGGCTTCTTACAGGAAAGAAGTCGATGAGCTTCTGAATCTTGGGTTTGCCTGCAGTTTCCAGGTCCATGCACAATGGCACATTGTACAAGAAACTACAGCAGCGCACTGGGCCTCCCTAAATCCCTGCAATCGTGTGTATCATCCTTCACTGCTGAGTGGCTGGTGGAAGAGGAACTTTAAACAGCCATTTCACTTTTCCTAGGCTTTTCCACCAGGGTATTCATGATGGGAAAGGTTCTATGTAACTCTGTGACCACCCCTTGACCCCTGGCACAGAACAAATCAAATAGTCTTCTGCTGCCTGATGAGAAAATGCAAGGAAATTCTGTTCCTGGGCTCCTTAATGTGCTTCAGAAGTGACCATTATTACACTGGAATCCAAACCTGACCGAGTTGCTATGGAGCTTCCTTCACTCACGCAGATGTTGCTCAGCAAAGCCTGTGAATGAACCTGAAGTGCTGTTGCATGTGGGCTGTCTGGGAACAGGCTCCAGGCTGGGAAAAAGGACTCAAAGAACCAAATCCATCCTTGACCTAGTGTTGTGACTTCCCTGTACCTCACTCTGAACTCAGAGAGGGAAGGCAAAGAAGCAAGCTCTGTCGTTCCCATATTCAAAGTATTGTGTGACACCTCACCATTTGACTTTCGCTTTATGGCTTTTTCAAGTGCTCGGTTTATACTGTACAATTAACACTAGTAGCTGTTTGAATAACAGGTCGGTGCTCTCCTCCTCGCCCACACACCAGGGTGAGCAGATGGAGTATCCTGATTTATGTGAGCATCAGCAAATGTTAATCAGTTTTTAAAAAATTCATCATGGTTCTGCTTTACTTTATAATCAGGACATGTGTTTATTAAAATGCCGTTTCGGAATGTTGGCTGTAATGGAACAGCAATTTTCATAATAAAAGAACATTCATCATTATGGGGTCATTTTATAATCACAAAAATAGAGGTGCACCCAAATATTTAAATAAATCAGGTTATTTTAAATATATTTGTTTAATAAATGTGTTTATGTAGTTTTTGGCTACATAGTAAAGCAAGCCTTCTTGTAGTTAGCCTGATGGTTCCTCTGGGATTTAAGAGATCATTATCTTTAAGATAAACTTATAATTCTAGCACCTTAGCTGACAAAGAGCAAATAAATTTTCAAATCCTATTATCCTGGAGGCAAGTATTTTTTTTTTTGTTTTTGTTTTTGTTTTTGGGTCACACCTGGCAGTGCTCAGGGGTTACTCCTGGCTCCATGCTCAGAAATAGCTCCTGGCAGGCACGGGGGACCATATGGGGCACCGGGATTCAAACCGATGACCTTTTGCATGAAAGGCAAACGCCTTACCTCCATGCTATCTTCCGGGCCCCAGTATTTTTTTTAAAGAAATACATTGCTGAATGAAATGCACATGTTGCTAGTTATTGTTTATTACAACCTAAATAGATTCAGGGAAAAGAAGAGTAAGGATTTTAAGCCCAATTTAGGAATATTTAGTCCAAATGAACTACTCCTACATGTAAAATCAGTCAGGCAGGCTTTACCTCACAGGAAGTGCTTGCCTGTAACTGGGGCACCACCAACACTTAAGACTTTAGTTTAGGTGATATATTGTCTATTTTCTTTAGGGATTCTTCTGATTTAGGAATAAGTGCTGACACATTTCGTATTTAGTTTAAAGTCTCTATGAGAGAGAACTTGGAAGGTAAAATGCGTGCTTCCGGGGCTGCAGAGATAGCATGTCCGTAAGGCGTTTGCCTTTCATTCGGAAGGACAGTGGTTCGAATCCCAGCATCCCATATGGTCCCCTGTGCCTGCCAGGGGCAATTTCTGAGCATACAGCCAGGAGGAACCCCTGAGTGCTGCTGGGTGTGACCTAAACACCAAAAAAAAAAAAAAAAAAAAAAAAGTGTGCTTTCTGTGTACAAGGTCCTGGTTCTGTTCTGAGTACTGTTACTCTTCCCAGGGCCCCCTCTTCCAAGGACAGGGAGGCTAATTGTAGAGGAGCAAAGGGAAACAGCCAGGAAAAGTTGGTGGTTGGCCTCAAAAATGTGGGATGATTCAGCTTTTTTTGATTTTGGTTTTTGGGCCACACCCAGCAGTGGAGGTGGTGGGCAAGGTGGATTGTTACTCTGGGCTCTGCACTCAGGAATCACTCTGATGACAGCCTCAGGGCGCTGTATGGGTTGCTGGGCCTAACTGATCCTGGGTTGGCCAATTGCGAGGTAAGTGTTCTACCTACATTGCTTTTGTGTCTGCCTCTGATTTTATTGGAGGCTTGAAGGAAACTAATTAGAGTTTTCATACTGAATTCTTCTTAGAAAACATATTAAAACTAATTTCAGACTCAGGATTTAGCATCTGGGAGGCAGCTCAGTGGTCAAGAACAATACTTTGCATTCATCCGGTTCTCAGCTCCCCATGTCCATTCCCTGGCCCCCTGTAGTCCCCTGAGCACAGCCAGTAACTCTAAATGCAGAGGCTGAACCTAAGCAGCTTTCCAATTGTGGCTTAACTCTTGGGATAGGGAGAGCCTGAATCTAGCACTACAGGAGTCATCTCAGAAGCTCATTAACTTGCATGCTTGGCATGCAAAGCAGCCCTGGCAGGCATTAACCTTGGGGTCCCTGCTTCATGGGCAGGATTTGCTTACTGCCAGCAGTGGGGCTTCTTTCTACCTGAAGCCACCCTGCTCTGATTTCTGGGCCATGTTCCTTTCACAGCTACCAACACAGGTCTCAGAGCTGATTAGATTAGACACTGAAAATTTTTCAAGCAGAAAAAAATCTGAAAATTGGGACTAAGATTATCTTTGGTAAATAAAAGGTGCTATACGGCACCAATATATCTTATTCCTGGCCTGCTTTTGCATAGGTAGTAGTGGGGAAGGAAACAAAAAGCATATGGTTTAATTTAGACCAGAAGAGCTGAGAAAGTCTGTCTTTGTCATTTGCTTGCTGTCCTCAGCAGCCTGTCTCCTCTCCATTGTACCTTCTCTTAAGTGTTCTTCCCAATTCACTGCACACTTTACAGAGAAAGAGGCAGGGAATGAGCTATTAAATCAGAAAGGATATTTTAAGGGACCTTCCAGAAAGAGCTCTTAAAAATTCTGTTTAAGAAAAAATATTGATTTTAGCCCTTGTGATTTACAGTACTTGGGGGGTTGGGGTTGGAGGAAGGCACACCCAGCAGTGTTTAGAATTTACTCCTTGCTCTGGGCTTGGAACGTTTGGGGGACCATATGTGGATCAAACCCTACTTGGCCAAGTGTAAGGAAAACACCCTACATACTGTACCATCATTCTGGCTCCTGATTTGCAGTATTTTTTGTTTGTGTTGGGGCCACACCCAGCTGTGTTCAGGGGTTACTCGGCTCTGTGCTCAGAAATTACTCCTGGTAGTCTCAGGGGACCATAGGGACGCCGGAATCAAACCTGGTTCGGTCACATGCAAGACACTCACCCTACCCACTGTGCTATCGCTCTGTCCCTTGAATTACCATACTCTTGATGATAGGGTGACATCCATACACTGGAATAATATTTTAGCCACTATCGACTGAAGAGTATGCCATAATTTTCTCACTTGAGGTTAATAGGTCTCGGATATGTATATCTACAGATTTTTCTTCTATTCAGATAGATATGGTAGCTCCGTTGTGGAGTGACCATTATTCTGAAACTGCAATACCATCTTGCAGGTTATTCATTGAGCTTAGTCTTGACTGTTTGCTCTGGGAGAAAAACATACTGAAGTGACTTCTGGAAACTGTAAATGAGATTTTAGTCTAAAGAAGATTTGGGAGGGGAAGGTTTGTGGGCAGTGTAGTGTTTAGGCTTCCATGGATTAAAGAGGATGTGCAGAGGGTTTTAGAATGGGAGGTGACTTTGGCAGCTAAGAAGTCCAGTAGTATTTTCAAATCAAGCAGTGAATGGTCTTCAGCAAACAGTTCAGGACCAATGCATGTGCATAGGTGTAGGAAGGTGAAAAACAACTGATCTACCATCATGATCATAACTACCAGCGTATGGGCCCTGTGTGCAGGACAAATGCCAGCCTGCAGGTGGAGAAAGGGTGAAGAACACTGACCTTAGCATTTCTCAAAGAGGCAACTTTGCATGTTGGCAATTTTGCAGGTAAGAGACTTTGACAAATGATCCTCAGTTACTGGAAGAAATGTCATCTTTTTCTCTGTCAGATTGTAATCATTAGAGCTATAATTCTGGATCATTTAGCTGATTTCATGGTAAGCAAGATTATATGGAAAAATCTATGTTTTCAAAGAGGAGTTTCATTTGAGAAGACTTTAAACATGAGGAAATGGAGATAAACTAAAATTGAGAGTAAAATTGCCAATATAACAACATTTATCCCCTGAGGAAGTCTCCAGTTAGCACCTTTTCAAATCTAGGTTCTGAGTGCTTGATTTGGTCAGCCTTGGTCTGGTAAAATTCACTGTGGTGGTGAAGTGGTGAAGGTGGCATGAAAAACAATCATGTGTTTTTAAATCCACAGGAATAGTAATTTCTAATGTAATATTCAGGGTAAGGCTCATAGAACTCTAATACTAATCCAGCTTCTAAGTTAATGAATAGAACTAGTCATTCTTTGCATGCTACTTAAAGTCAAATAACTTCTGACTTGGCATTTACTTGAAGTCTCAAGAATTTTCATTCACAAAATGACATGACAGCAAAAATAGGCACGTCTCCTTGACAGAAGCTTTGGAGGAAAAGTAAGCAAGAAAGAGCCCTCATAATCTTTAACCAGAACTACCATCTTGCAGGATTTGTTAAGGAAGTGAAGGGGAAGCTTCACTACTTACTATCTTGAATATGTATAAGGTTGCACTCAGTTCTCTCTGAGAGCTCCTTCAAATCCCGATTTCAAAGTCTGGGAAGGAAGGGAGAACAGGTCAGGAACACCAAACTGAGAAGGAGGAAGAGCAGGTACAGACCTGTATGGTCAGGCTATCTCATGCCTCTGTTGTCATCACAGCTGCTCTGGACTCCATAAAGAGGCAGCAACCTTTACTTCCCCATCTCAAGCAATGTGGGAAAACTTTTTTGCTGCTTCCCCAAGACTGGGAATGTGAGTACTTGCTGATGCACCTATGGCTGTAGCCAGCATGGCGTGACTGGGTCTCCATCTTTCTATGGGGTGACCTATTAGAGCTAGACCAGAACAGGTAAGATACAGGAACTAGGAAGTATGGTGAGCACTCTGGAGTAGGGGGTATAGGTATAGGTACTAGGATAATTCATCATAGCAGGCTGCAAAGAGGTGGGAAAGAAATACAGCACTTGGGGCCGGAGAGATAGCATGAAGGCAAGACATGCCTTGCATGCAGAAGTACAGTGGTTCAAATCCCGGCATCCCATATGGTCCCCCAAGCCTGCCAGGGACGATTTCTGAGCGTGGAGCCAGAAGTAACCCCTGAGCTCTGCCGGGTGTGACAAAACAAAACAAACAAAAAAAAAACAAGCAAAACAAAAAAATAATAAAATATGTTCCAGTATTTAATATATACTCTTAATGAGTTGTCTGGCTGCTGTAGAGTGAGCCAAGTGATAATGTACATTGTCTACTTCTCAGTGCTGAATTCTTCTGGAAGCTCTGTAAAAAGGATGATACAGTCAGACAAAGCCAAAGGTCCATTTGACAAAGACATGGAGTTTTCTACACCAGCCAGTCCCGAGAATGGTATGTGGCCCCAGAACTCCTTTGCTAGACCAGAGAGTCTTAGAATATTGCTCTAAATATGCGAACAAGGACCTAGGTGACCGACCGCTCAATGGGCCAAGCACATATTTGGGAGTTCTAAGTTTGCTCCCTGGCACCACATGGTCCTAAAAACATCACCCAGAACAATTCCCAAGCACTAAGTCTTAGCTTACTCCTAGCTGCTGACAACACTGGGTGTGGCTCCAAAGCTAAATACTTAAACAACTGAAGATAAGACTAAACAATTAAAATATCCATGTGATCAAAGGAATGTACTGTCAATTGCCATTTGGATTGGGTTGCTGTGATTCCTGTATGGGCTTGTCCTATTGATGCTGTCTGGCTACATCTCTCTGTGAGGTCTGGGCAATTTTCAAGGCAGAAGGAAAAATAAAAGGCATGGTGGTTTCAAGATACTTATTTTTCCTCCAACATTTTAGCTAAACTTAAATCTTCCTAACTTTCATTAAACTTAAAACTTCCAGGACCAGAGAGATAGCATGGAGGAAGGGTGTTCGCCTTTCATGCAGAAGGACGATGGTTCGAATCCCGGCATCCCATATGGTCCCCTAAGCCTGCCAGGAGTGATTTCTGGCATAGAGCCAGGAGTAACCCCTCAGCGCTGCCGGGTGAGACCCAAAAATTCAAAACAACAACAACAACAAAAAATAACTTCCCAACATTCCATATATCATTACACCAAGTAGAGTTCCTGGGAAAAGCTTGTAAAAATTAAAGTCAAATATTTATTTATTTATTTTTTTTAGTTTTTGGACCACATCTGGCAGTGCTCAGAGGTTACTCCCGGCTTTGCACCCAGCGGTCATTCCTGACAGTATTTGGGGACCATATGGGATGCCAGTTATCAGATCCAGGTTGGCATATGCAAGGCAAATGTTCTATCCATTGTACTGGTTTCCACCCCTAAAACCAAATATCTGTTTGTTATTTATTTATTTTTGTCTTTTGGGCCACACCCCGGTTGAATCACAAGCAAGACAAGCACCCTATGTGCTGTACTATCCTTTGGGCCAAAAATCTAATTTTTAACCAGTTAAATCCCAAGATTAGCATTAGAAACATATTAATGGTTTTTCAACCACAATTACATTAAGAATTTTCAGATAGGGGCCCGGGAGATAGCATGGAGGTAAGGTGTTTGCCTTTCATGCAAAAGGTCATCGGTTCGAATCCTGGTGCCCCATATGGTCCCCCGTGCCTGCCAGGAGCAATTTCTGAGCATGGAGCCAGGAGTAACCCCTGAGCACTGCCGGGTGTGACCCAAAAAGCAAAAAAAAAAAAAAAAAAAAAAAGAATTTTCAGATAGGGACCAGAGCGATAGCACAGTGCTAAGTGTTCGCCTTGTACAAGGCCAACCTGGGACAGACCCGGGTTCAATTCCCAGCATACCACATGGTCCTCCGAGCCTGCCTGGATCAATTTCTGAACGCAGTGCCAGAAGTAACCCTGAGCACCAGCCATTGTGGTCTAAAAACCTAAATACATAAATGTTTAAAAAAAATAATGGTTCTCTAATGGAAGGAGAGGCAAAGAGGATCCAGAAAAAAAACACTAGATAATCATAGAGGCTGGAGAACAGAAAGATTGTACTCTCATGCTGTCTGCCCACTGAGTGCCAGGACCAACAGTTGCTGAAAGGTCCTAAGGAGAAGTAGCATGTCTTTGTTCCTCCCAAGGAGCCTGCCTTAAGGTGACTGTAACTTCCAGTGGTCACAATGAGCATCTCAGTATCTCAGAATCCTTTTGAGCTAAAATCCAGCATCTCCGTTTCCCCTGAAACCTCCAGTAACATGACCCGACTGAGTTGTGGTTCACATTCACCTGCTATTCTTGCCACCCCACCAACTACCCATTTCTGCTGTCTCCTTTCTCTAGGTTTCTCCCGAATCTTGAGGCTTGTGTTGAAAGAGTTGGATGTGTTTTACAGGCGCGACCTGGCAGGATTGCAGCTGCTTTATGATCTCCTGCAAACGCCCTGGCTACAGGCGCTGCTGAAGGTCAGCCCCAGCCTGGTCATGAATCTTTGAGCAGAATCTGGTCACACCCTGGACCTTGGCAGTGGAAGGGAATCCCACCTACAGGGCTAGAGAGGCTCTGAGAAGAGCTTAGATAGGAATTCACTTCCATGTACAAGCCTGTGGCAGCTCCTTTCTTTCCTTCTCAACAAATTAATGACTCCAAGGCACCTACCAGCTACCTTCTGAGGCCCATTCAGGACAAACTAAACTCTTTTCCAAAGGATTTGTCTTCGTTTTCTTAAGGGATCTAGAATTCTGTTTTCATACAAGATTTTTTGGTTTTGTTTGGTTGCCACCCAAATAGTGTTCAGGTCCAGTATTATTAGGGAACTCCAGGGCTGCCTCCAGGGATGCTGTGGGGCCACATGGTTCTGGGTGGGCATCAATCCAGATTAGATGCAGGTCAATGAAGTAACCTATTCACTATCTCCTCTGTGTTGCATAGAACGTAGACTCCTCAGTTTACAACAGCCTTAACTTTAAGTTTTTTTCTGAAGATGTCCTTTTGATCTTTTCTTGCTAAAAGTTCTTGTGCTATGTATTAGTATCTACTATCTACTAGAATGTTCTTCCTGCGAATAAATCTTACTATAAGAAAGTTCCTATAAAGCTGTTTTTGAGGGTGTGGGTGTGTCCTCTACTTAGGAAATTTGGTTGGCTTCATGATGTGTACTAAAAGCTCAACCTCTGAAATCAGAGAAATGGGCCAGGCGCTGGCTCAGAGGACTAAGAGAGCACCTGGAAGTGGGAGGACTGTGTTTGCTCCTCTGTATCCTATGTTCCCCTTCTTCAGGACCGAGCTAAAAGTAGCCAGCCCCTAAGAACTGCTGTGGTGTGTGTACCCAAACCAAAAAAAGCAATAAATGTAGTAAGAGAAAAGTAGTGATTATTTTAACATCAGTAAAGAAGTTATTTTACCCACAGCACATTTGAAAACACCTGGGGAAGGGGGTTCTTTCATGTTTTTAAAGAACTGCTTTTTTACAAAATGATAGTTTCATCTATTTTTAACTAATACCAGCATGGGAAAAAGATTCATGTAATAGTCACATTCCACTCTTGCAAAAAAAGGGGGGGGATATAAAATCTTCGTCTACTTGATGTTATGAAATAGTGTTGCATGTTTTCCTTGCATTGTTGCTTTGAAGACAGAACTAATCAGACCTTACTGTGTGGCCCCCAGGAGTCATCACACATCACATGTTGATTGGGGAAAATGAGGATCACTTCTGGCCAAGGGCTCACATATCGCTTAGTTGTTCTCATGGAAGGGGCACACACGTTAGCTGAAGTGCTCATACAGTCCTCATTTGGGCACTAAGTTGCCCACTGAACCTCAATATTTTCATTGAATCCTTCATAGTTGTATTCTTGGGTTATTCCTTTGTCTTGGCTAGTGTGGATAATGAACTTGAGAAGTAGATACCCTCAGTGGTAATGCTTTTGCTTCCTTCAGCTGTCTACCTAAAAGCAAGAGGCAGTGAAATATTAGTCAATCATAAAAAAAAGTCCTTGCTTAAACCACAGCATGTTCTTGGCTGCGTGTCCACTGCCTGTTGTCTTCTTCCCTTCAACGTACCTCACCACTCCTGTCTCCCTCTGTGTCTCTTTGTAGGTCTATGACTGCCTGCAAGAATTTAAAGAAAAGAAATACATTCCCCATTGCCTCCATGCAAAGACTCTGTGCTCTGAGGTTGGTATTGTGATTTTTGTTTTTTGGGGATTAGAGATTTTTCTTTCAAGTATTAGTAGAGCTTTCAGGCCAGAGCAGTAGTACAGCAGGTAGGGCACTTGCCTTGAGCAGACATGGGCAGACAACCTGGTTTTGATTCCCAGCATGCCGTGTGATCCTTGAGTGAAGAGCCAGGAATAAGGCCCGAACATTAAGACTGTGGTCCCTTCACAAAAACAAACAAACAAACAAAACCCCACCAAGTTTAGTAGGACTTTAATGTGAAGCATTTTATTCTAAACAAATTACAGAGTCTATTGGAAGTAGATGATGATGCATCCAATGAGGGTTTCTAACAGCTTTGGTAGAAAGAAGGACATTGCTCTGTTGTCTCACTGAATTAAAACAAGCCCCTATTTTTAGCATGTCTCCATTTATCTTTGCCTCTACCTCAGACTCAATCCAATGTCAATGAGGCAATGCTGTATACATGTCTAGCCTGGCTCTTTCCCGCAGCTTCAGGCCCTGATCTTTCACTATCCCCCTTGCCCTACTTGAATGTTCCATTCACCCTCCACCCTTGAGTTCCCAATGGGAATTTTCACTCCCACTGGTGTCCTCCCTCCAGCTTTCTTGACAGTGATGTCTTTATCCTTGCCTTGTTCAAGCCTCATGATTTGGGCTCATCTTTGATGATCTCTTTCTTTCCTCAGATTAAGAAAAAAATCCTGTCCACCTTCACTCAAAATCTATCCACTATCTCTTCCATAGATACTCACAGTCTCAGTTTCTACTGCTTCCCTGCTTCCCTCCTTACCCCTATTGTCTATTACCAACATACCATGTTCCCAAACCACAGAATCCTTTAAAAGTGAGTCAAATCAAGTCATTTTTTTGGTTCAAACTTTTCCCCAGATTTCCCATCTCAGAATGAACCCCAAAGTTCTGACACTGCTGACCATGATGTGATTGTTCCTTTGATATCCCCCTCTCTGATGTCTGCATTCACTCTGATCAGCCACTTTGAGCCCTTGTCATTTGAGTCAGGCATGCTACTGCCACAGGCCCTTTAAACTTGCCAGCCCCTGGACAAGGAATGCTCTTTGTTCAAATAGTCCCCTGACACTTCATATCCTTTCAGTTGCACGCACTGTCAAGTGTCACCTTCTCTTTCATTTGCCCTAACCAGGCTGCCTACAACTGTAGCCATGATAGCCTATAGTATTTCCTATTGAGTCACCAACCCTACTTTGGAGTTCTTTGTTGTTGTTGTTGTTGTTGTTGTTTGGGAGCCTCACCTGGGTGGTATTCTAGACTTACTCCTGGCTCTGTGTTCAGGGATTATAAAATGACACCCAGCTATTACCCTGCTGTCAGCTAGATCTGGTCCATCAGCACTAGAGGATTTCTTTGAATCTGCTTCAGGGAATTGGGGAACACAAATGACATATGGCAAAATATGAAGAGATGAGATCATACATAATGTGTGTGGAGAACAGCATTCTAACTTTAATCTCCAAGCTAGGAGTTTTATATAAGGGGTAAATCCAAGTCACAGGTATGAGAATAATGTTTACAATTACAAAGCACATCTTAACAATAATACATCAGTCTAGGGCAGTGATGGCTAACCGTTTTGAGCCCGAGTGCCCAAACTGCTACACAATGCCTAGTCCTCCCAATGGCCATTCCGGCCCTATTGCCAGGTGAGCTGCAAAGCAGACACCAGCACACTCGCCTCCTGCTGTGTGCGCATCTCTTAATTGCAGACCTTCCCTCATGCCAACTGCAAGACTTTCGCATGCCATGGCTGGCACGTGTGCCATAGTTTCACCATCAAGGTTCTAGGGGATAAGCAGTAAGAGTTCTGAGTTACAAAGGAGAAGGTTAAGTTTAACATCTCAAAGCAATTTCTGGCAAACTAGCCTCTGATGTAAAAATAAGGGATTAGTGAGAAATGGGAATTCTGTAGGAATTCTGTCAAGTTTCTATTCTAAGGGGAATAGGTTCTATTGTTTTAGAGGTCGAGATGAAGGAGAAAGCTAAGTCTACAAAGATGCAGTTCTCAGTTTCTGGGAAAAGTCAATAGCCCAAAATCTGCATTCTGATCAAACCCTTGATTCCAGAAGCAGACACTGCAAGGGCAATTTGAAGAGAGAGAGAAAAAAAATTGCCTTTATTTTGGTGCTGAAAGTTATCCAGGTAAAGCTATTTTAATCAATGCTATATTTTAGCCTGCAATTACATATAGCAGAAGGGAGAATAGACCAAATAAATGTGAAGTGAATATAACATGAATGTGAATTGAATAACATGAATCTCTAAAATATCTCTACTGAATTTCACCAACTCTCCATGCTGTGTTTCCACAGTGGACCTTCTGGTGAACAACCCTTGAGGGTAAACTCTAGAATGACTTCTAGCGGGCCTTCTGTCCATCCCCCTAATATAAATATACACATCCCTATTAATGGCACAGACATAACCCAAAACAAAGATGTCCCACATCTTCCTCTTTCCTTTAAACCTTGTCTTTTGATATGTTAAAGTATACCTGGGCCTTTCCCCTACTGGTGAATTGGTATTGGTTTAATAAAGGAAGAATCATTTTGGTTTGGTGTGCTCAGCTATACCACGAGGTGAAAAGCCACTGACTCCATGATTCTTTCTGACTGACTTGGTTTATTAATTCTTCACCACCATCCTACCTACATCAGACACGTCTGCCTAAGATTGAAGATATGGTGTGTGTGTGTATGTGTATGTGTGTGTGATCTCAGAAATTGTGTGATTTGTTTTACAAGGGATCATTTGTGGTGGGTTCAGGGTTCATATGGGGTGTCAGGGATTGAACTCAGGTTGGCCGCATGCAAAGCAAATGCCCTACTTACTGCACTCTCACTCCAGCCTCTAGAGTTCTTCAAACTTTCTCATCATTGAGGCTTTTCTTATGTAGACTTACATATAAATATATGTATGTAGTTTGTATATTTTATTCACGGTCTGTCTTTTCTCTAGAACTACACTCCATCTGAATGATGTATTTTTAAATTTACTTTAACTTTAGGACATGGTTTATAATACTGTTAAAAGCAGGATTTATGCATAACAGTTCAATACCCCACTATTTTTTGTTTTGCTTTTTTGGGGGTCACACCCGGCAATGCTCAGGGGTTACTCCTGGCTCTATGCTCAGAAATCGCCCTTGGCAGGCACAGGAGACCATATGGAGTGCGGGGATTCAAACCACCATCCTTCTGTATGAAAGGCAAATACCTTACCTCCATGCTATTTCTCCAGCCCCAATACCCCAATATCAAAGTGTCTGCCCCCTCCACTCTCCCAGTGCCCCACCCCCTCCTAGGTCTGCCCGTCACAACTCCAGCCATGGTGAGTTTCCTATCAACTCTCAGCTTCTGCAGCCTGGGGTATTTGTTATTTCCCTACTCTGTTCCTTTATATCAAATGCTGGAAGTACCATGTAGGCATTTTTTTGCCTTGTCTCTGCTGTATTTGTGTTACCCAAAAGGCTGCCTAGCATTCAAGAAACATTTGTTAAATGGATGAGGAGCGATAACTTTTATTATGATTTATTATCCTTCTTATTAAATAGAAAAGAAGAAACTCTATCACCCAGTTCCAGAAGCCAGCAATTCCAATCGTTCTCAGGTGCCCAGAGGAAAGTACAACTGAAGGGTTCATTCCAGGGGCTCAAACTACCTGAGCTCTTCAGTTGATTATGTTTTGGGGGAGACTCGGGCACCTTATCCTGCATTCATGCTAGCAAACAACTACTATAAACTCTAGAATTTATGCACAGGACATTCTAAAATGATGTTATTTTCCTTTGATGCCAAGACCAGCACGATGAATTGGGCTCTATCTTAGATTCTACCTAAGGAAAGTTACTTAAAACTTTTTTCTGGTTCCCGACTTTCAAAATGAAAAGTTTCAATAACACTTTTCTTAGGTCCATATCATGACTAATAAATGTATCTGATATCCAACTACAATAAGGGTGCATGGAAGAACCATGCTGGAGGAGGACAGACTGCTGAAAAGAGGTAAAGTGATAGGCAGGATACACTATCAGTAACAGTATTGTAAAGCACAGTGCTGAAAAGGAGATTGGGAGGAGGGTTGCTTGCCATAGAGCTGGGGAGGTCGGGAGGGAAACTGCAGCATTGGTGGAGGAAAGTGTGCACTGGTGAAGGGATTGAATGTTAGAACATTGTACTCAACCATTAATTACCTGTCAGCTTTGTAATGTGATGATTCCTTTAAAAAATTAAGTGTGTCTGTTTTCCAGCCGGGGTGAAATTAATGTGATAAAAAAACTACACCCCCCCCCCAAAATCAAGTATTTCATCTTCATCAACCAGGTTGCAGAGATATTACATAAAAATGATAATTCCTCTGAGATCCAAGAACTGAGGCAAATCCTTCAAGGTCCACATTTTAAGGTAAGTGCTTGCTAAAATAGATGATTCATCTGGCACAGTGATACAGTTAGGAAAAGTGTGAAAGAAGAGGGTGGTTTCTGAATAGATGTTCTTTTCCTGCACATGTAGACCAACAGATTGAACCCAAGATGTGGTCCCAACAGTGACTGGTTGGAGAGCATCAGATACATGTCTGAGAAGGCATATAGAACTTTCTAAAGGGTCTTGTTTTCCCCCAAAGCTATTGTCTATTTACCATTCTGGGGACAATCAGAGTCGCATAATTCTTTTCCAATCCTGGAATATTTGAAACCTTGTATAAAGTGTGTGAAGGTATTTGGAATATATAATAAAATCACGAAGTTTTATGAAAGGGTAGAGGAAAAATATTTATAGAAACCTACCTCTTCTTACTGATAGATTTTGGAATCAAGTTATGAACAAATGAGAACTTAAGAGAAATCTACTTCTAGAACAATTAAATTTATGAGTCTAAATTATTAGTTCATAGGATTACCCTAGAGAATTTTCTCTTATTGTTCTTAGTGAAGTTCTTTCTGTAGCTTTGACATGCTTCCCCAAACCACAAAATGAAAATTCCACTGCTGGGTCTTTAGAATGAATTCTCTGGACCCTCCTTCTAGGCAAATCCTTTTTTCTAGTCTGTTCCAAATGAGCCCTTAAGTATCACTGATGAATTTGCAAGATGTTTTGATTACTGACACCCACATTATGCTTCAATTAGGGAAAACGTGAGGCTGGGGTGATAGTACAGTGGGTAGGGCACTTGCCTTGCACACAGCCAATGGGTTCAATCGCTAGCATCAAATATGGTCCACCCTGAGCATTGCCAGGAGTAATTCCTGAGCATATCTGGATGTGGCCTAAAGGAAAACATTAGGAAAAATGTTACAAATTTTCAAGTAAATATGAGTACCATAGATTACATGCATTTCTAGGAAATGATCAAGTGATGGAATAATCAATTTTAGCAACAGTAAAAAAATATATGCTGGGGAGGGGAAGGTGGTGCTAGAGGTAAGGTGTCTGCCTTGCAAGCATGGTTTGATCCCCCAGCGTCCCATATGGCCCCCCCAAGCCAGGGACGATTTCTGAGCGCATAGCCAGGAGTAACCTCTGAGTATCAAATGGGTGTGGCCCAAAAACCAAAAAAAAAATGCTGTATTGTTATAGCTCTCTGCACATTGTGTGTGTGTGTGTGTGTGTGTGTGTGTGTGTGTGTGTGTGTGTGTAGGGACCACATCCAGTGATGCTCTAAGTGCTTAGCTTTTTATGGGGTGCTGGGGTTGAACCCAGGTTAGCCACATGCACGGCAAATGCCCTCCCCAATGTGCTATTGTTTTAGCCCTTGTACCTCATTTTTTTATCTGTAAAATGAGGACAGTAAATGGATCTTCCTTATTCAGTTCTTGGGAAACTTGAGTTGACTTGGAAAAAATGCCATGTGCTAATATAACTATTGGTGATGGTTGTACATCTTATGTAGTATGGAGTCATCATCTCCTAGAACAGGGGGTCCATTCCTGCTTTTGACCTTTGCTTGCCTTTTCCTTATTTCCCAGGCCTTGCTTAGTGCCCATGACACTGTAGCCCAGAAAGATTTTGAGCCCCGTCTCCCCCCACTGCCAGATGACATTCCCAAGAGTGAAGAAGCCATGAGGATTGTTTGTTTGGTGAAAAACCAGCAGTCTCTGGTAAGAAAGTAACTGTGTCCTTTCCTTTAGAATTATGCTATGGCTCATTGCAAACCAGGGAAGTTCTAGACAGTCCTTTGGGCAATCTTCTTGCCTGTGATTGAAGATCTGGTTTGAATCCTTCAAGAAATGTGAAGAGAAACTGGGATAATAGTGGGTAAACAAAGAAAAGATGCAATTTGGTAGTTTGCTGCAGCTTGTTTGCAATTGGAGGATGTCCTGCTAAGCGAAGTGAGTGAGAAAGTCAAAGAGAATTACCAGGTGAAATAGGTGGAAAATAAATGAACAAAGGATTAGACAAGCCCCAGTGCAAAGAAATTCTGAGAATAATCAGCAGAACTGTGACTGAGGAGGGAAGGAGATATAATGATGGAGGGATCTTTAAAAACGGGGAGGGATGGGGCTGGAGAGATAGCACAGTGGTAGGGTGTTTGCCTTGAACGTGACTAACCCGGAACACACCCAGGTTCAATTCCAGGCATCCCAGATGGTCCCCCGAGCCTGCCAGGAGTGATTTCTGAGCCCAGAGCCAGGAGTAACCCCTGAGCACCACTGGGTGTGGCCCAAAAAGAAAAAAAAACACAACAAAAAGCTGGGGGAGGGATTGGGATAGTATAGTCATTCTGGAACTGGAAGATGGTGACTAATATTGTTTAACTATGATGCCTCCTTAAACAAACAGAAAAAGAAAGGCTAAATTGCATCATACTAATTTATATCTGTGGTTCCAAGTATATAGCAAGAGGAAGAGATTTTGCTTTATGTTTGATGTGTGTATGACACACCCGGAGGTGCTCAGGGCTTACTCCTGGTATGAATTACTCCTAGCAGGATTTGGGGGACCCATATGAAAGAGCTGGGGATGGAACCCGGGTCAACTGTGTGCAAGACAAATACTTTACCCATTGTACTATCTCGCTGGCCCCATAATATTTGGATTTTGAAAAGATTTGCAAGCAATAAACCATTACTTTTATTATCTGACTCCCTAATGAGTACATTTATTTTACTTAACTTCATTTTTGGGGCTTTTATCCAGCGGTATTCAAGGGGTTACTCCTGGCTCTGCACTCAAAAATCATTTCTGGCAGACTCGAGGGATCATATGTGATGCGGGGAATCAAACCCAGGCCTGTCCTGGGTCATCCGCCAACAAGACAAACCCCTACCACTGTATCATCACTCCAGCCCTATATTACTCAACTTCAACGTAGTTAGTCTACATTTTTCCCCTCTATGAATGGAAAACATAAGTAACACATTAGTTTAATTTTCTTGATAAGGTTGTAATTATGGGGGTTTTCTTTATATCTGGAGAAATTGAGATTGTATGGTTGGTATTGAGCACTTAAGAGGTCAAGTGAAAAGGGGTTTCCTTTTTTGTGGAATAGAATGACTCCAGTGGGTATGAAAACCCTCACCTGAAAGTCCTGAGCTACCTTGAGGAATGTCCCCAGATAAATAATTGTGGAAAGTAAGAGAAGGATTTATTGTACTACCTTCCAGGGAGTGACCATCAAGCTCCAGGAGATGACAGGAGACATTCTTGTGGCCAGAGTCTTCCAAGGCGGTCTGGCAGAAAGGAGTGGTAAGCTGGAGCAGCAAGGACAAGCGTGGCCAGAAAGGCGGAAAGCCTCAATGTTTAATCTCCTTTCCAGAGAAATCTCTCTTTCCTAGTTATGATCAGATTTGCTAAAGTTCCATTACTTGGTTAAAATCATCTTTTGGGAACCAGAGCAATAGCACAGCAGGTAGGATGTTTACCTGAAATGGACCGATGGTTTGATCACCGGCATCCCAAATGGTCCCCCAAGGCCTGCCAGGAGTGATTTCTGAGCACAGAGCCAGGAGTAACCCTGAGCACTGCTGGGTGTGACCCAAAAACAATAATAACAGGACTGGAGAGATAGCATGGAGGTAAGGCGTCCTTCTGCCTTGTATGCAGAAGGACGAATTCCGAATTCTGGCATCCCATATGGTCTCCCGAGCCTGCCAGAAGCAATTTCTGATTTCTGAACATAGAGCCAGAGGATCCCCTGAGCACTTCTGGGTGTGATCCAAAAACCAAAAACAAACAAACAAACAAACAAAAACCCAACAACAGTCTTGTAGAAGGAAGGAATAACTGGTCTAGAGAAATTTTGCCTTCCTGCTCTGTTGGAAAGCAACAGAGCTTTTTCCTGTTCTCCTTCCAAGTTGAGTCCTTCTCATCATGGACACTGCCATAATGTCTTTCAGTTTATACTCTGAAAACAAGCAGGGCAAGTTTTTTCACACCCTTTTATAGATGAGGACACAGAAGTGCAACAAGGTGACTTCAGGTGCGGGGTTGCCTGCTTTGTCAGGTTCAAGACCAGGTCTGACTCAGTCTACCCATTTCTGCTCCCCTTAACCCCTCTGTTTTCCAAAAGACATTGCCCTTTGACATCTGCAACACCGGATACTTCCCCCCCTCCTTTTTTTTAACCAATGAACTGCATTTCTTTCCCCTCTCATGTTTCTGAAACTAGCTGCTGTGTATGCCCCATTCCTCCCACTGCGGCCCCTGCTCACCCAGGCTACTTATGCCAAGCCTCTTGAGGGTCATCACTCCCAGTTTCTGTGTCCACTGGCTCTTTCTACAGCCACAGTTTTATTTTTATTCTCCAGCTTCTGACAACAGCACTACTTCCTGATCTCAACTTTCTGGAAATAATCAGCATCCTTGGTTTCTGATCCACACCATCCTACTTCTTGTCTTCTTGTCTTACCCTCTTCGGTTTTGCACTGCTGACTGAACCCCCAAGATCTTCTACATCTGCTTTCTAAAAGAATGTCACCTCCTTTTCCTTTTTATCACTTACAAAGGACTCTTGCATCTTTATTTTTGTTTTATCTTTTATTTTAATTTTTTGTTTTTGGTCCACACTCAGTGGTGCTTACTCGTGGTGTTACTCTTGGCTCTGCACTCAGAAATTCTTGTGCACTCCAGGGCAGGGGATGCATATGTTGGACATACTAGCCTTCCCTAAGATATTATTTCAGAATAATATTAAACTTAGAGCATTCTGGGGTTCACAAGTTGTTAAGCAGCCTTGGAATAATTACCTCTTTGTTTTTCCAGTTTCTTTGAACTCTTTTGTGTTCCTGTTTGCCCAGGATTGTTGTATGCTGGAGACAAGCTGGTGGAGGTCAATGGCATTTCTGTGGAGGGATTGGACCCTGAGCAAGTCATCCATATTCTGGTAACAGTCTCTACTTTGTCTTCTGAAAGGAAATTCTATGACTGTGATGGCCTGTCAAGACCCTGTGGCAGACTCACGGTCTCATGAGGGATTCTCTTTGACCCTCAAACTTCGTCTGTTCCTATGGGGATCTTGCCTCAGTATCTCTTTCCTGATGGAAGACTTTCTCCTCAGAGCTGTCCTTAGGAGGCTCATCAGATATTCCAGTTCTTGTGCCCCATCACCCAGGTTGCTGCACTGAAAGCTGAGGTCAGATGGACAGACAGGGAGACAATTTGAGCCTCACCAAACCTCTCTTATCCCTCAAACTTTGTGGGGTTTTTGTTTTGTTTTGTTTTTATTTTTTGGTTTTGGTTTTGGTTCTGTTTTTTGGGTTATACTCAGTGGTGCTCAGGGTTACTCCTGGATCTACTCTCAGAAATCACTCCTTGCAGGCATGGGTGACCAATGGGATGCCGGGATTCAACACTGTCCATCCTGGGTTGGTTATGTGCAAGGCAAATGCCCTACCATTGTGCTATCTCTCCAGATCCCATCCCCCAAACTTTGTGATACAGCTGAAATCTGTCACCATTTTTCCTGAGGAAGTTTAGGGACAGGAGAAAATGAATTGATAATCTTTTGGGAGAAGGACCTGATTTCTGCCTTTGTATCTGTCCTTCGTAGATGGAATTCGGGGCTTGTGGCTTGTTTTTATGAATTTTTTTTTATCTCTTTGAGGTCCCCAATTCCATGCTTTTCCTGCCTGAATAACTGTCCCAAGTCTCCCTGCCTCTCCCAGTATGTACACCCTGACCATGGGCCAAGGTTGCTTCCTGTATATTCTATAAATCACCTGCACTCAGCTGGGTTCTTGCAAGACTGGGTGGCTAGAGTTGTGCTGAGGGACTGAACTATTGAGGTGGCTGTTAGATGGCTACACCAAGCACTGGAATATTCCACAAACTTCTGCTCTCAGAGCTTGTGAAGAATGTCAGATTTTGAGCATATCACCATATATAACCTCAGCCTTTCTGGTGCCAATGGAAGCAGTACTAAGACAGTTGTCACATGCTCAGAGTGACAATAGGGCCTTGCTCATCTCTGGATCCCTCATGTCCACATCTGTGTGCAAGGTGGTACTTATTACCTCCATATTAATCTGAGGTGTTCCCTAGCTTCTCTAACGGTATTTTATGGGGTTGGGGGGGGGGGGCTCCCATTTTCATCCCTGAAGTGGAATGTCCTTCGATCTCCATCAGACAGAGCTGCCCATTACTGAAATGTGGTTTTCCAGATTCAGACAGTCTGAGAATTAAGGTGGGACAGTCAGGCCCAGATTTCATCTCTTTCTCTGGAAAGAGTTCTGAGATCCTGATGAGTGCAAGTTGCAGAATTCTGGCAGAGGCAAAGATTAAGGGGACTTTAGCAGACCAGTGACTCTGAACCCTACCATGGTCACAGGCATAGTTGAATTTATTCCAAACCTCCATTTCTGGGTAATGATATTTAGCTATTGAAGTCTTGTAAAAGTTACCATGGGAGATGTCACTGCAGCTGGAGCTGCAGCTTTATCACCACCCCCAGCTATACAGTGAGCTCTACATTTGTCATTTTCCTCTTTGACATCTTCTAGGCTCTGTCTCGTGGCACAGTCATGTTCAAGGTGATTCCAGGTTCTGACACTCCAATTAATAGCCAGAAGATGGTAAGCATTTGCTGAACATTTGCACCCACACATAGTGAAGTCTCACATAATAATAACAGCAGTAGAATACTTCATATAACACTGTTATATTATATTATGTGTGGACCATTGTTTTTTTTTTTTTTGGTTTTGGTTTTTGGGTCACATCTGGCAGCACTCAGGGGTTACTCCTGGCTCTACACTCAGAATTCGCTCCTGGCAGGCTCAGGGGATGCCGGGATTCGAACACCACTGTCCTTCTGCATGCAAGGCAAAGGTGCTACCTCCATGCATCTCTCCAACCCCTGTGTAATATCTTTTTTTTTTTTTTTGGGTCACACCTGGCAGTGCTCAGGAGTTACTCCTGGCTCCATGCTCAGAAATTGCTCCTGGCAGGCACACACAGGGGACCATATGGGGCACCAGGATTCGAACCGATGACCTTTTGCATGAAAGGCAAACGCCTTACCTCCATGCTATCTCCCGGGCTCTATCTTTTTTAAAAATATTAATAGTTTGGAAAGTAGCAAATGAATACAATAAAAGGACATGGGCTCTGTGGTTATAATTCTATGGGGGTCTCAGCTTGCATTTTTGCACAAAAAATTAAACAGAGAGTCAAGAATGCTTTTTTTTTTTTTTTGGCCATGCGTGTTGAGCAGCTTCTTGATCTTACTGAAACAGCCAAACTTCTCTGCTGCTTTCTCTTGCCACTTTTATTAGTCAGAGTTTAATATAAATCACCCGAGACTTAGGGTTGACATAATTAAGGGTACTTGTGCTAATTAACTTAGAAAAGGAGAGAGAAGGGGACCAGAGAGATAGCATGGAGTTAAGGCATTTGCCTTGCATGCAGTAGGTTGGTGGTCCGAATCCCGCATCCCATATGGTCCCCCGAGTCTGCCAGGAACGATTTCTGAGTATAGAGCCAGGAGTAACCTCTGAGTGCTGTCAGGTGTGGCCACCAACGCCCCCCCCCCCCCGCCAAAAAAAAAAAAAAGGTGAGAGGAAAAAGTAAAGTCATTTTACATGTTTATAACAATAATAGGCTTCCAAAAGGCTAGGAAAGAGCATAATGAATGGTGACTATTTATGCAAACATTTCTCAGAGTTAAAAGATTTTGTTCCTAAAATTGCTTTTTCCCTTAACTTTTAGGTTTATTTTAAGAACAAAATTATCTTTTCTGGTTAGTATAATGGGGAAATATAGAAACAGCAGGTAAGGGGCCAGAGAGATAGCATGGAGGTTGGGAGTTTGCCTTGCATGCAGAAGAACAGCATTTCGAATTCCGGCGTTTCATCTGTTTCCCTGAGCCTGTCAGAAGTAATTTTTGAGTGCAATGTCAGGAGTAACCTGAGTGCTGCTGGATGTGGCTCCAAAACTTTAAATAGTGATTTTAAATCTTAATGGCAAGTATTCTACTGATGATGATGATACTTAAATAGTGGACTTTTGTTGTTATTGTTGTTGTTGTTCTTAGGGGTCTTCCTCCGGTGGAGACCAGAAGGCCTGCTGGACAAATTCTAAAAGAGCTGTAACACTTTAAATAGTGGTTTTAAATCTTAATGGCAAGTATTATGATGATGATGATGATGATGATGATGATGATGATACCATCCTTCCAGGTGTATGCTCGTGCCATGACTGAGTACTGGCCCCAGGAAGATCCCACCATCCCCTGCATAGATGCAGGGCTGCCTTTCCAGAAGGGCGACATCCTCCAGATTGTGGACCAGAATGACGCCCTCTGGTGGCAGGCCCGGAAACTCTCAGACAGTGGGGCCTGTGCAGGCCTAATCCCTTCTAACCACCTTCTCAAGAGGTAAGAAAAATCCCATGACATTTTCAACAAGGAAAGGGTGAGGAGGCTGCAATAGGACCCTGTCTCGGACTTGCTCTTGGGGTCTGGTTAAGTTAGAGAACTTCTCTGAGTCCTCTTGTGGAGAGTGGGTGCACAGGCAGTAAAATATAAAAAAAAAATGAGCACATAGAATATGTGTGGAGAAACAGCATTCTAAGTTTAATATCTAGGACAGGAAAGTATGAGGTAAATTGCCAATCACACAGATACAATTAACAGTTTTCTTGTTTGATACACATAAGAATTCACTTGGCTAAGAGGATAAAGTTATAAAGGAGAAGGTTAATCTTAACATCTCAAAGCAGTTCCTGGCAAGCTAGCCTCAGATGTAAAATTAGAGATTAGTGAGAAGCAGGATTTCTGTGTCTAAGGGGAGAGTTTGCATTGTTTAAAGGTTCACAGTAAAGGAGGAGATCTATATCTATAAAAGATGCAGATTCACCTGGTAGATAGGCCAATTCTACATCCGGCCAAACCTTTTTTTGATTCCCAGAAGCAGAAACTGCAAGGGCATGTTAAAGACACGGGGGAAAAGGTTATTGCATTGTGTTTATAAATTGGTGCTGAAATTATCCAGGTAAAGGGAATTTAATCAAGGCTATATCTGCCTGTGATATGCATAGCAGAAGGGGGGGGGGGGGAAAGGCCAATTAGATGTTAGCTGTGAAGAAAGTATAATATTACCATAACACAAATCTCAAAAATATCTATATGGGGGCTGGAGAGATAGCACAGCAGTGTTTGCCTTGCAAGCAGCCGACCCAGGACCTAAGTTGGTTGGTTCGAATCCTGGCGTCCCATATGGTTCCCCATGTCTGCCAGGGGCTATTCCTGAGCAGATAGCCAGAAATCACCCCTGAGCACCACCGGGTGTGGCCCAAAAACCAAAAATAAAATATCTATATGGAATTTACCAGTTATTCATGTAGGGGTAAGGCTTCCCAGTGGGCCTTTTAGTGAAATATCCATGTAAGTATATGAAACAGCCATCTGCACTAAGAATATGATACCCAAACAGGTCTTCTGTCCATCCTCCTCATAGAAAAATAGAAATTCCTATTAATGGTGCAGACAGGACCCCATGGATATGATCCATGTCTGGGCAGCAAAGGGTGGGCTGTGGACATCCTTTGGGTGCACACATAAAGGGCAGATCAAGACATGAAAATCTGGCAAATCTAAAGGGCCTCAGAAAGCCCCCAGAGCTTAGGAGGGAAAGCAAGACACATGACCAGTCTCATGAGACCCTCCAACTAGGAGAAAGGGCCAGGGCTAGGGACATGAGCCATAGGACAGAAGCCCAGTGGTCCAAGTGCTGAGTGAACTCAGGGTTATAGGGTGGATTCGCTTCCAGACTCAGTGTTGCCCTTGAAAGACTCTGTGAAGTAGGTCACAGGATGTGAGGAAAGACTATGCATGTGGAGAAGGTGCCCACATGCATTTGCAGAAGTCTCCCTTTTCACTGAGGAGAGAGGGCAGGATTCTGGAGCACATTCTGCCCTGTATCTGTGCCACCAAAGACATCCCCATTTTCCACTTCAGGTTCTTCTCTGCTTCCCTGATAGTCTTTCTATTTTGCACAGGAAGCATCGAGAATTCTGGTGGTCTCAGCTGTCCCAGCCTCATATCCACCACAAATCACCCATAAGTGAGTTTTAACAAGGATACCTCAAACCCAGCATGGGTTGGGGGGTTGGGAGGCAGTCTCTCCCCTGTGGCCAACTCTACCCACAGCCATCTCTGCCTTTGCATTAAGAGGTTTCCAAATGTTCTCGTGTGGTGATATCTGCAGTGCCCACTGCCCCCTGGATGGGGAATTGGAGGTCACCGTGGATAAATCATACCTACACCGTGTATATTGGGCTCAATTTGACATTTATGAAAACATTGCACATACTCTGATAGGCAAATTTGCATAGAACCACATAGATACACCTTGATGAAGATCCTAGTTAGTGGTTATATGTTATATGTTGAGTTCTAGTTAGCCGTGTTGGAGGGACGACATGGGCTGGGCCATTAGTTGCCAAAAGTAGTTTGCTGGTTAGACTGTGATGTAGGGGAAGGGGTAAAGGAAGCCAAAAAGATCCTCAGAGGCAAGTGCTTATCTGCTTTGGTGAGGGAGCTGGAGACCGGTAGAGCCCAGCTAATACTGGTGGTGTCCCAGCTTTTAGAAATGAACCTGCAGGTTCATTTTTATGGGGGTTAAAAAGGTCAAGAGGTCCATGGGAGAAAGAGAGGCTGGAGTGGAGACTGTACAGACACAAAGTGGCTCAAGCTCTACCAATGGGCCGATTTTTGTCATTAACTAGTCCTTAATTATTCTTCCTCAAGTTCCAAAACCAAAAGTTATTTCTTCCTTTTTCTGTTAAAAACAGATTCCCCTTTTTAGCCACCTTTTTAAAATTGTATCGGAGGGGTGTGTGGAAGCTACTTCTGACTATACTTGGGGTCACCACCTGGAAGTGCTCAGGAGACCACAGGCAGTGTTGGGGCTCAGAGTTGACTGTGTATAAAACAAGAGCTATCTGTCTATGTCTCTGGTTCCCCCTTTCAAATATTTTATCAGAAACATCTTTTTTTTTTTTTTTTTTTGGTTTTTGGGTCACACCCGGCAGTGCTCAGGGGTTACTCTTGGCTCCATGCTCAGAAATTGCTCCTAGCAGGCACGGGGGACCATATGGGGCACCGGGATTCGAACCGATGACCTTTTGCATGAAAGGCAAACGCCCTACCTCCATGCTATCTCCCGGGCCCCCCAGAAACATCTTAATGGTGAATCTTTATAGTGATATTGTAATCATTTCCCCATGTTTTGAAATTTTATTAAAGGGGGCCAAAATATATTTATGAATATCTTGATAAATTGATTTTCCTATTCCATGTCTTAAAGACCCATGAAAATGTAAATGGATGATGATATTCGTTTTCTGGGGTAGTCGTCAGGTGATTTCTGTTAGCCCTGTTGAACAACCTAGTCTGAAAACAGTGTGCAGCTCCTTCACCAATTTCCAAGTTCTTGAACCCAGAGCTGGAGTTATGACTTGAACCAATACTACCTCAGGACTGTTTCCAATGGAGCCACAATATGTTTTGAAGGACCAAGTTGTTTTTGGTTTTGTGTGTGTGTGTGTGTGTGTGTGTGTGTGTGTGTGTGTGTGTGATTGCTGTTGATGCTACTACAATAAATATGATTCTCTCCCTCCCTCCCCCCCCCTCTCTCTCTTTGTGTCTTCTCTCTTTTTACTTAAATGTTATTATTGGAATACAACTTGATCAGATTTCTGAGTTATAAGGTAGAGGTAATTTTATCAATCAAGAGTGATATATTTGCAGATGTCTATTAAAAAGGCTTTTACTACAGCTAAACCTAAGATTGCCATTACTTTCACCTCCTTCCCTTTCTTTCAGTTTCACTATTTGATTCCTCTAATATGTAGAACCAAGTGCATTAACTTAATGATAAATTTAGTGATGAACAGAACACAATTGCTTTAGAACTCATCAAATAGTAGAAAATTAGATTAAGTTTGATAAAAGTCATAAAGCTTTTCTTTTTTAAAAAAAGATTACCGGGGCCCGGGAGATAGCATGGAGGTAAGGCGTTTGCCTTTCATGCAAAAGGTCATCGGTTCGTATCCC
>PVKC010004733.1:0-34956 GCA_004027635.1 Crocidura indochinensis
AAAAAAAAACAACTTGAGATGAAATAAGTGTTGATCTATCAGTGGTTTAAATGGCACCTTTTAGCATGGTTGAATTTGGATCAAGTTTTTGGAACAGAATAGGAACAGAAGAGGCACAGGTAATGCCATATGTGCCAGGAATGATAGTTTGTAGATGGCTCCTTTCCTCCAGGTTTGCTCTTTAGTTTAGGGACTCAGCTCCTGGGTTGACTCTCTCAGGTGGTCCAGGACTTGAAACTTTACAGATTAGAAGGTGCCACATCACACTTTAACTTTACACTTGATTCCATTTGTGAAGATGTGAGAGGTAAAGCCTCGGAGACACCTGAATCAAGATGCAGATCTATTTTGGACCCAACTTGTCTTTTTGTAAAGTCTGGAAAAATCTAATCAGCATAAGTAAACTTACATAATTAAATATGTTGCTGTTGATTCAAAATGGTCAGATGCATCCTCAGACTATTCAGGAGCCAGCACAGTCCAGGGACTTTTTTTTTTTTTTATTGTGTAATTGTCAGTGTTGTGTTCCACTAAGGCTAATATTCTTCTGGCCCTCTTCCTTGGACCAACTTGCAAATTCCTGTGATGCCAGGTCACCAGCCACTTCCTAGGAGCTTCTGTCACTAGAGAATCTCCAGGTACCTAATAATTATTGGGCATATTCCCCATGACCATTTGGAGCAGATTAAGGCTGGATCATCCATCAGGTGCAGAGGTTTCTGTGGGACAGAATGAAATCTAAGCCAAAATAGGAGACAACTTGGTCCTCAGAATTGGCACCTCACTTAATGTTGAATAGCAGGGCACAGGGTTTTGCTGCTGTGGCTGCAGAAGCAGCTGCTGGACTTTTCATTCTTTAGCGAGAATGGTCAGATCATGAATAACTACTGACGTGGCTCAGTGTTTGTATTTGTCAAATACTAAAAAAAAGTCAAACAAAACCTACATTGGTTTGTGTGCTGCCACCTGGCTTTCCTAGCACCTTCCATTTGCAGCCTGAATCCAGACTCAGAGGTGCTCACAAGAAGGTTACAATCCGAGAGAAACTTAGCAGATGTCAGCAGCATGTGCTAAAGTTGGGGATGTGAAGAGGTGGGGGGGGGGGCAATGCTGGTAGTTAAGACAGTGGATTCAAAACAGTGTTGCTTCCCCTCATTAGAGGGGTTGCAAAAGGCTGTCTGAATTTACATACCTTTCGTGCCCTCCAGCTCTATCATGCAGACTTGTGAATTGTTGGCAAGTCTGTTTTGGGAGGAGAAACCTGCTTTTTAACAGATGCAACCGAGCTGGAGGAGTGAGTTGTGGAAACTAAGAGAGAGCAAGATTTTGCTCAGCAGCAAATGAGTGGAAAAAGAAACTGAGGCAGGGTCTGGAGAGACAGTATAGGAGTTATGGTGCTTGCCTTACATGTGGCTGATCCTACTTGATTTCTGGCATAACATGTAGTCTCCAGAGCAGTTCAAGGTGAGCTCTCTGAACAGAGAACCTAGGACTGCCAGGACTAACAAAACCAAAGAGAAAAAAAAATAAAAATGGTGGTGTATATCTACATCTGATACTACTGATCAGCTCTAAGATGAAAATTTGCAGTTTCCTGTAACTTGGATGGAACTGAAGGGTATTATGCTAAATGAGTCCCAAAGTAAATATGATCTCGTTCCTATGTAGAATATGAGGGATTAGACAATCCCCAATGTAAACAGACGTTGCTTGAGACAAGATTAATAACACTGGGAACAGAGGGAGTTGGGAAGGGAGGAGGGAAAGGAAGGATTTTTGGTGGAGGAAACTTGAAACACTGGTGGAAGGATTGGTATAGTAACTCTATAAAGAATGACACAATATTCTTATAAGTGATTTTAATGAATAAAATAGAAAAAAATAAACAATGGGAGAGTAACTCAATGGGAGGGTATATGAACACTTAATATTAACCCTCTCTATTGTATTGTGCCTAGTTACTGTTGGCTTTGTGTTGATGACTTTCTACAAGTGACCTCAGTCTTCTAAGCCCATAAAGAATTAGCATGAGTCCATTTTCCAGATCAGGGAATGGGACTTACCAGAAGTGCTAGCAGAGCAACTGGAAATGGCTCAGTGTGGTTTTGTACTTTTTTGCCAAGTAGAGAATGAAGAGACCTTAGTTTACCGGGATTTTGTTTCCTGTTGGAGGAATGATTTTATCCCACAGTTGAACTTTCTCTTTTCACAAGGGGAATGTTTCTGTTCCATTATGATACTTGGCAGGTTAGCCAAAAGGCTGATTTTGAAGTAAGAGCACCTTCTGGGGAGGGACAAGGTGGGATGGGGTGTTGGTGGTGAGTCAGTCATTGGCGCAGATTTTCCTCTGGTGAGACTGACCGGCAATGGTGCCATGGCTAAGATGGAAAGATACTCTCGCAAATTGAACGTTATAAATAGGGAATGGATGCTTTGCTTTCCTGCTGCTTGGATCATTTTAAAAAATATTTGCTTAGTGAGTAACAGTGTGACAGGGATTTTGCTTAGCCAGGTAGTTTCAACTCATTTATCTAGAGAACCTTGAGCAGCTTTCAAGGGTTTTCTTTTCTGCCAGTCAGATTATCATCTAGGATGAGTGCCTGGGTTGTGGCATCGTCTAGTACCAATTTCTCCTTTGTTGACTTTTCATTTAGGTCTCCAGAAATTGCTCGAGGATCCCCTGCTGTAATGTGTTTTTGGGGGGTTGATCACATTCATTGTAGTGCTCTTCTAAGCAAGGGTTTAAATATGTCTCTTAATAGATTCCACATTGCATAGAGTAAGATACAGATAAGATGAATGCCTGATTTCATCCTAGGTGTGGCTTCCTCAATTGAAGTAGGATTAGGTTAAGGGGTGGAATGTTACAGACGTAAATCATGTCGGGTTCCCAAGATAATTTTACTGTTTATTATTTCTCGCACTTCCTTTAGTTCACATCTTTACTCTGGCTCTGAATTTCAGTGTTATGTATATGGTTCAAGAAAAATACCAAGTTGGGCAAGATTTGAGCTTCATTCTCTCCTCATTTAAAATGTTCAGGACCAAGGTTTTTATTTCCCTTTACGCTCTCAGACACACAAGCAATATGCTGTTTATCTTTTTTATTTCTAGCTCAAAACCTTGAAACATACTAATCAACAAATGTTTCTTCAGTGTATCTCAGAAGGATCTTGCTCAAAGCTTGAACATTTATTCTAGAAAAGACATTTGAGTTATTAACCCAAAATACTTTAAACTTAAGCTATTCTTGTCTTCCCAATTTATTTCTGTTCTTTGACAGTATACATTTCTATTAACAACTGAATGTATGGGCTTATAGTCTGCTTTTCTTATTTAGCTATTTTCTATTAGTTTACAGAGATATATTGATATTTTCCTCTCAAAATTAATGGCACATCAAGGCCATTGTGATATTGCAGTGGATAAGGCATTTGCCTTGTACCCTGTATGGTCCCCTGAGATCTGCCAGGAGTGAGCCCTGGGGTAAGCCCTGAACATTGCTGGGATTGCACCAAAACTTAAAAAAAACATGGTACATCTTTTAAATGTCAAGCTTTCTTAGAGTATTTGTCTATGGTAGTGAAGGAGCTGTACATGGTCCCTCTTGGAGTTTCCAGTTTATTAGGAAAGATAAAAAAAATAATGTTTAAGAAAATTAGTTGTTAAAATATCAGGGACAAGAGTACACTATTAGAGTGCACAGTATGTGGAATGGTCTACAGGTAGAAAAGAGTCTGTATGCCAAGAAAATAGAAAGGAATTTATAAAGGTTGGTATTGGTACTCAATGAGTAAGTGCAAAGGGAGCATAGAGGAAGGCAGAGTCCAGATCATAAAGATCTTTTAAGGTATAAATGCATGAGGAAATGAGAATGACTACTTGAGCAGGTGAAGAGGAACAGAGTTGGACTGGAATTGAGTTTTTAGTGATTGAAGAGATAGCTCAATGGGTGTGAACACATGTGTTACATGCAGGAGGTCTGGAGTTGATCCCTATCACCACATGGGTCCCCATGAAGTGACTCCCAAGTACAAAGCTAGAAGTCACTCCTGAGCAAGCCTGGGTGTGGCCACAAACAAATGTTAAAAAGATCTCTGGCAAGCCTGTGAAGACTGAATTAGAGAGGAGGAGAAACAGAAGCTAATGGGAATTCTATACAGTAGTTCAGGGAGAGGTGATAGACATGTTGGAGATAGTGGGGGTACTGGATGAATTTGAGGGAATTTGGAGGGTTTAATACTGGTGAGATAAGATGGGCTAGAGGAGTTAAAAGAAAGGAATCATCGAGATTGTTTTCCTAGTCCCTGAACAGTCGGGGTAGTTTGTAGTCTGTTCTTTGAAAGAGAAGATGTTTACAACCTAGAGACTTGCTGGTTTCGGGTAGAGTTGAGCAAGCTGAAAATGTTTGGATGTTTTCAGGTTTGAGGTGCCTATGATTTGTGTTGGTTCAGCTTTTATGTATGGCAAGTTTTCATAACTGTCTCCTGGCTGGCAGTGAGTTGAGCTGTCCTCATATCCTGTTGGTGTTAGATGCTTGGGCTGCTGTCGTTGTTCTTTGACTATAGGCAGCACTAATGAAGTTGTCTCTATGCAAACCAATAGCTCTTTGTCCAATTGCTTTGTTTCCCTAAGGTATATTCCCCAAAGTGGAATTGCTGGGTCACAGGGAATGGATGAGCGATTTTATGGCTCTTGTTGCATATTGCCAGATTGGCTTAGAGAGGCTGATTAATCTCCAACACCACCAGCAACCTATAGCTGTCTCTTCTACCCCATAAGCATGACTGCTTTTTGGAATTTATTTAAATTTATTTATGCTGCTTTAATGTAAGTATGCAAAGGGTCATTGGTTATGCAAATTCATTTCAGTAGTTGCTCGAGATCTCAGAAATTCCTCCTTGTGATTATTTCCTTTGCAAATACTCATGTCTGCTGCCTCAGCTACTGAGTGGAATCTGTGCTCATCTCCATTGGAGGATTTCTTTCCATCTTTGGTTATTCTCTTGGTTATGTAAGGCATAATTTTACATTCAACTTTAAATATTTAAGAACACGAAATGTAGGTTAATATTCTTAAACTCATTCATTTTGTTTTAGAATAGCTTTTAGTTGTTGATTTTCTTTTAATGGCCAGAAACTGACCTTTCAAATGGGCTAAATAACCTGATTAATGTTTATTTCATATGTGATATTTTAAAGTAGGCTTGTTTTTGTGGACATTAGGGTTGTAATCTGGAGTGTTTCCTAAATTTTAGACACAGATTTGTCTGTAAAGAATTAGACAATTTTTTCTCCCCTTTGCTTTGTGGACTATGTGGTCTTGCAGAAACTACATTTCTTTTTTACATAATCTTTTTTCTTTCTTAAAAAATATTTTTTGCGGGACCGGATATATGGCACAGTGGTAGGGCATTTGCCTTGCATGTGGCTGACCCAGGATGGACCTCAGTTCTATCTCCGGCGTCCCATATGGTCCCCCAAGCCAGGAGTGATTTCTGAGTACAGAGCTAGGAGTAATCTCTAAGTATCACAAAAAACTTTACCAGTGTCCCCAGTTTTCCACTCATAACCTTAGCATAACCCCTTGCAGGCACAAAAATGTACTTAATATTATTCATTAAAATACAAAAGCAAGGGGTTGGAGAGATAGCACAGTGGAAGGGCATGTGCCTTGCACACAGTTGTTCCAGGACGGACATTTGTTCAAATCCTGGTATCCCATATAGTCCCCCATGCCTGCCAGGATCGATTTCTGAGCACAGAGCCAGGAACAACCCTAAGTGCTGCCAGGTATGATCCAAAAACAAACATAAAAGCCCACAAAAAAAAACCCACTCAAGCAAATGCAAGTTTCAAAACTTAGGTCACTCAGGTCAATTTATATATCATTATATCTCATTAATGCTAATAAAATCATCATCTTAAGAATTTATTGGGCAGTGGTTGGTGCCAGTTGAGACTTCTGCTATTATGTAGGCTCACGGAGTTTGGTGATCTTCTATGCAACTTTCCCATCAGATTAGCTGTGATGATAGTGGGTTGACACTACTGTGTAATTTGGGGGTTTGTGTGGTTGCATGATGTAACGCATGGCAGAATCTATTTATCTGGGCAAATTTGGTAACTTGGTAGTTTAAAAGTTGAGTAGGAGAACTGGAGCATTTCAGTTGGAGGGTGTCAGTGGAGGCTGTGGGTTGTTGGGGCCTTAAGGCAGAAAGGGGAATCTGTCCACTACCAAACCGAGAAGGCGCCAGTCTACCTGGAAAGAGTCGTGACCTTCATTTTTCTTTCGGACCTTAGTGTAGCTACACAACTTTTCTGCTAGAAGGGCGGTGTGTGTGGGTTGATGGCTTCTGGATTTTCTGTGAGAGGGATATTCAGGACTTGGCTTATCCTCATTTTGAGAATATCTAAAAAGTTTTCAGCCCATAGATGGGTCCCACCTGGAAGATTTAGCTGCTTATATTTTTTGAGTTCAGTTGTGGAGCTGGGTGGTTTCTGTCAGATGGAATTGGTTGAGGCTGTGGTCTGCTATGCCTTCAGGCAGAAAGGGGAAACTGCCCTCCCCTAATCCAAGAAGACCCCAGAAACCTTTGCACCAATTAATCTACTAAACTGCTATTTAAAAAGTAACTCAAGGCAGTAACTAAAGATTTGGGCAAGATTTGTGGAAACTGACATTTAAATTTCATATATTTTTTTCGTGGACCACAAAGTATTAGTATTCTTTTGATTCCCATATCCCCAACTATTTTAAAATTAGAAACCTTCCTTAGCTTGCCGGCTATAAGAAAGTAAGCAGTTGGCAAGGATTTGCCCACCACTGGTATAAGTCCTAGAACTATTTAACATCTCGTGTCACTGTACTAGGGATTTTTCACTCTGAAAAAAATGATTCGATTCTGCCCTATTTATCTAGTACATTTATTAATAGAAACCCTATCCTTTCTCTTGTGCTCTCTCATTTGCTACATACTGTTTATAATTTAAAACTACTTGGAAGGGCCTTGTCTGTCTTTTAACTCATTGCCAAGCTGTCTGTATTTTGATGGTGATGGTGGTGGTGGGGTTTGAGCCACACCTGGGAGTAGTGTGGGCCAGACCCAGTGATGCTCAGTTATTGCTCCTGGCTCTGCACTCAGGATTCACTCCTGGTGGTGATCAGGGGTCTTTTGGGATGTTGGTAATCGAGCCCATATCAGCTATACGTATGCAAGGCAAGAACCTTACCTGCTACATTATCTCTGCAGCCCCTACCTATCTGTATTTTCTATGTTGTAGAAGGTTTGAAGATAAATAAGCATGTTTTAGGATGACATTTTAAAGTCTGCAGTCTGATATCTATATATATGTATATACACATCTATATATGAAGCATGTACCTGTGTCATGCACCTCTTTTATCTAAATAACCTTTTTATTCTGAAGACATCCTCAATGGAGTAGGTATGGTATCACCCCAATGTACTCATGAGGATATGCACATGATTTACACTGTTAGCCAAACTCCCCCAGCCACATCCTTGTGCCTGGTAGAACTGGGTCTATTCAGTATATCCTTGGCTATAGTAGCTTTTGTTGATACTTTCTTGAGGAGTGGCTGCTCTGCCTTCTGTCATTTGTTTTGCCTTGTTTATATAAGGATTCTATCAGTTCTTAGAGGGCAGCATGAGTATGCTTCTTAAATCCTTACCGTTGTCTTGATAGCTTGCCTTTCCCATGTCAGTGTCATTGCTATTGCTCTTGGCATGTGTGTGTATTAGGGTGCTCGAGCCTACAGAAATGACTATGGCAGTTACAGTTAGAAGATGGAGTTTTGTTATTCAGGATCTATAAGCTAAGTGCAGAGTGCATGCTTTTCTGCATTGCAGGTGCCAGAGAGGACAGCCTCTACGTTGTCTTGCCTGTGTTTTTCCTTTTTCCCCGTGTCTCCTGAGCTTGCCTCCTTCCAGTCATATAGTCAGCACATTCTAGCATTGGCAGTCTCTCTATTTGCCAGCTTTTACAACAGTGCCTGCTTTTCCCCTAGCAACAGAAGACTTTTTTTAATCAGAGAGGATAGTAGGAAATGTGAGAGCCAACAAATTTATATAATGTCACTGGGAACATTTTGGTCTGTGATTTGTGGAAGCTGGTTCTTACATGGAGCCTTCCTTTTCATACATTATTTTTCTCTCCAAATGTAGAGAATTCCTAGTAGTTAGTGCCATGGTGTTGTGAACATAATAATAATGTTCAGAATAAAATGATCAGAATGCCTGTGGTGTCTAATTCTGGCTTTTGACTTTTTTGGGAGAGGGTGTTTTGAGCCTCATTTGGCAGTGATTAGAGATTACTCCTGGTTATTTGCTCAAAAATCACTCTTGGTGGGTTCAGAGAGGATCAAATAGGATGTCAGGGATAGAACTCGGGTCGGCTACGTGCAAGGCACGCACCCTGTCCATTGTACTCTCACTCTGGCCTGGCTTTCATCTTTCAATCATCAGCATGCTTTGTATTTACTTTTGTAACTAGGATTACTTTTAAAATATGAAATTTATGCAGCATTAAAATGTCTAATTTAATCTCAAGAAGCTGTCTTCTTGCTTTTACATTCGGAATAGATATAGGTTTATCACTGCCTTGAGTTGGTTCATTTTCTTTGAAAAATTATTGGAATTTTGATGGTCAGAAAAGACAGTACAGGAGATAAGATACTTGCCTTGTATTTGACTAATTCTAGTTTCATAGTGGGCACTGAATTTAATCTCTGGAACACTGCCAGGATGATTCCTGAGCATAGAGTTAGTAGTAACACTTGAACACTATCAGACATGGCCCCCCAATTAAAAAAAAACAATTGGAATTCCATAGGAAACAAAAATGACATATGTTGTAAAATTGCAAGGAAATGTCCCCACATTTGAAAGATGAAGCCGGGGAAAAAAGAATTATTGAAGGACAAATAGGCATTAACCTTCTAACATATAGAGCATATCTGGATGCTCCTTCTCTTTAGGCAGGTCCATCTATGTGCCCTAAAGTAGAAGTGACACTAGGACAGTAGAGAGATGAGTCAGTCACCAAGGTGACTGTAAAACCTTGGAAGTTTATTGAATTGGTTATTTCATTTTTTTCTTTTGTGGGGATTCAACTCAAGGCAAGACCAATGCTTTATTATTGAGCTATGTCCTGTTTGGTCATTTTCATTTTAAACCTCTCTTCTCCCAGCTTTGAAATTTGCTTTATGTCAAGGTTATATCTTGTAGTCATTCTATAAGTATTTATAATGCTCCAAATTCTGTATAGGGTAGGATGGCACATGAATATTTTCTTTTATATCCATTTAAGTTTGTGAAATAAATGCCCTGCTTACGCTTCCAGATAATTGAAGTTTAGACAAAGATGAAACTTAAGATATTGTCTGGTGAAATACATTCCTGATTAAGTAACAGTAGAGAAATTATTATTTTTAATAAAATGAGATTACATTTTTTTCATTACATTTGCTTGTCATTTTAAGTACCATGCTGAGCATAAATCTTATATACCAGTTATAGTACTGTTAAAACAGAGTGATGTGCTTTGGGTCTTTGGAGTTGAAATAACTTTTAGATCTTATTCTGAAAGACGCCTGATTATTCTATCTTAAAATTTTTGTGACTAAATTAAGGTCTTTAAGTTTTTTTTTTATGCTTGTTTTTATGCCCAGGTTTCTCTCCAGCAACTTTTTCACTACTGCACTTTAATTTTTAGTGCATAATTACTTATGGTTTGCACATCCCTCCATGATCTACCTGATCAACATTTGCTATGGAATGGGCACTATGTTTGAGGGCTTTAAGATTATCAGTATATAAAATAGTCTACTCTTTCATTGAGGATGTCACCAAAGAAAGAAACACAGCTAAATATAAGTACAACACTGGGACCAGATTAATAGTACATTCGGTAAGGCATTTGACTCTCATGTAACCTACCTGAGTTACATTCCTGGCACTCCAGGGTCCCCAGATCCTGCCAGGAATGATGCCTGACTACAGAACCAGGGGTAATCACTAAGTATGGCCTTAAACCAAAACCAAACAAAATCTTAGGTAGTTCTAGAGGGGAAAAAAAAGGAAAAAGAGGAGGTTGTGAAACTCATTTTTAGTTGGAAGTATGACATTTCACATGAAATCCCGTCTTGGTGAAAATGTTTTCATTTTATGCACTCTGTGGGCAGCCACTGAAAGTATGAATGAAGCAAGGGCAGAAAGGATCAACTTTTGTGTGCATTTGGAATGGGCATCAAGAAAGAAATCTGAAGCTTCTATCCTCAGTGCTGGCATTTTGAGGAGATCCCAGGATTTTTGTGAGTTCTTGTGCCTTTTGACATTTTTTTTGGCAAGCTCAGTGCAGGTTATTGGCCAACATTTTGCCAAAATAGCCAAATAGTCAATATGCAAAGGTTTTAGGCCCTTCTGCAACCAACCAGCCTATGGTTGTAATACGGATGTGTCACTGACACTGATTCAGAAGAACAGGTGCTCGTGAGGTTTTAGCTTGCCAATCTTGGGCTCCCAGGATGCTTTGTTTATTATTCTCTTGCTCTTCCTTATTGAGGTGGTTGAGCAAGGGAGGAAATCTGCATTATTGTCCTTGGCCTTGAGCTGCTTATCATCATTGCTGGCAGATAAATATATGCACTTAGGAGGCCATCAACGCACATTACAAGATAATATGTAATTAGGCACCAAAATGAGGGAACAGAAACAGGAAATCTGATGGGAGTTCATTCATCTGCTTGGAATCTGAGTGTCAAGGAATTGCGTAAAAGATTTTCTAGGGAAGATAGAACTTGATCATTACAGACACCTTGAAGGTCAGAATTAAATACAGTGGATCCCATCCTACTGATTTCCTAGGCAAGTAAAATATGATAAAACTGGTCTTCAGGGGCTGGAGAGATAGCATGGAGGTAGGGTGTTTGCCTTGCATGCAGGATGGTGGTTCAAATTCCGGCATCCCATATGGTCCCCCGAGGCTATCAGGAGCAATTTCTGAGCCTGGAGGAACCCTTGAGCACTACTGGGTGTGACCCAAAAACAAAAATAAAAAACAATACAATCTGATCTTCAGCAGAAATTGCATTTTCTGTCTCTAAAATTGGAAATGAAGAAGTGAACTGAAAAGTCAATGGCGAAGGATTGTTGATGAGGAGACGTAACTGTACACCACAAAATGTAAATATCTTTGTAAACATCTGACCTAACTAAAATAATTAAAGTCTATTTATATAATATTTATATAATATGAATACATGCTCATAAAGTATTTAGAAAGACCAACATCAAAATAGAAAGATTGTGTGGGGTCAATGGATTGAGCAAGAACTTCAGCAATTTACTGTCTTTTGTAGTTTATTAATACTCTTGCAAAACTTTTTAAAAATTAAAATAATGAGGGGCTGGAAAGATAGCACAGAGGTAAGGCATTTGCCTTACACGCGGCCGAGATCTAGGATGGACAGTGGTTCGAATCCCCGCATCCCATATGGTCCCTCGAGCCTGCCAGGAGCGATTTCTGTACGCAGAGCCAGGAGTAATCCCTGAAGCGCAGCTGGGTGTGACCCAAAAACCAAAAAAATAAAAATAAAAATGAGGAAGGAGCAATATTCAAATAGAGCCTCTAGTTGGGAAAGAGGGGGAAGGAGAGGCTCAGATAGTGAAAACAGATAGTTTCCAGAGTGTTTATCAGATCATATAAGATTAAAGCCAGAGCAGTGCCCTGCCTTAGTTCAGGGGAGATAAATGTGGTTGGACAGCTGAAATTTGGGGGGAAGTTCAAGAACAAACAAAACAAATCTCTCCTCCCATTGCAGACCCACAATGATTTCAAATGGCAGCACTGGGGATTCTAATGTCCAAAAAGCCTCCTAGATACTTCTTATGCTCTTTCAGTGCTTTGCTCTCTCACTTTCCTGAGACAAATTACTCTTGGCTCAGGGACCATATGGGATGCTGGGGGATTGAATCGCCGTCCATCCTAAATCAGCCACATGCAAGGCAAATGCCCTACCACTGTGCTACCACTCTGGTCTCTGGGTTTACAATACTCTTAAAGGTGCTGGAACCAGAGAGATAGCACAGTGGTAGGGTATTTGCCTTGCATGCAGCCAACGTAGGACAGATGGTGGTTTGAATCCCGGCATGCCTTATGGTCCCCCGTGCCTGCCAGGAGTGATTTCTGAGCCTAGAGCCAGGAGTAACCCCTGAGCACCACCTGGTGTGACACAGAAACAAAACAAACAAAAAGTTGCTTTCATGCATACCTCGTTTCAACACCACACCCACATCAGACAGCATGCTTTGCTCCACCAATGTCCTTAGGACTTAAACTTGTTTTTATATTTTCCAGGACATAGTCTTAACGATTTTTGTTTGTTTGATTGTTTTTGAGTCCCACCCAGTTACACTCCTGGCTCTGTGCTCAGAAATCACTCCAGGCTGGCTTGGGGGGGACCATATGGGATTTGGGGAATCGAACCCATGCAAGGCAAATGCCCTACCAGCTGTGCTATCATTTTGGCTCCTCTTAGGGACTGGCTTTAAAGGAGTTCCACTTTGTCCCCTCCACCTATGTTTCCAGGGTTTTACAATATCAAATCTTCTATAGAAATGACTTTGATATCATTTTAAGTTCCTTAGAAGCCAGAGGGTAGGGCGTTTGCCTTGCTTGCAGAAGGACAGTAGTTCAAATCCCGGCATCCCATATAGTTCTTGCCTGCCAGGAGCAATTTCTGAGCGTAGAGCCAGGAGTAATCCTTGAGCACTGCTGGGTGTGACCCAAAAACAAACAAAATAAAATGTAAAAAAGAAACCAGAGGGTAGCCACTAGGGAAATGGGAAAAACCCTCAGTTCAGATCAGGAGACTTTAGGTGACTGAAAGGTTTTAGAAGAATAACTGCCATTTGTGCATCTGTTTTCCAGGCCTTCTCTCAGCAGCCTTTTCGTGAGGGTAAAGACCTGCCCCTACAAAAACACTTCCTCAGGACTAGTAGTCCATATGCTCTAGCTGTTAACTTTGGAACTGGAAAGTTTATTAGAGGTCCTTTCAGGGCAATGATTTTCAATTTCTTGTTTAGGGAATAAACCTTCCTTCAATTGAATTTTTACTTGGAAGTCCTTTCAGCAAATGGGTATATTGAGCCTGTTGTGTTTGATGCACAGATTAGGGGCCTTCCAGACTTCCCTCCTTTGCAGGTAGGCGGGTGCTCGGGGTCACCTTTCTGCTTTCAGTGGTAGTGTGCTCTCCTCTTTTGACAGTCCACTCAAAAACTGTTGAGATTGTCTTCTTCCTCTACAGATAAGTATATTCCAAAGCAAGCTGATCAGTATTCTCTTTCCAGGATGCAACCTTAGCTCAAGACCCTTTTAGTTCCACCATTTTCATGTTCCTTTTCAAATGGAATGGGGTAGAATTCTCCTTGACTCCTAAAACTCCCTCATCTAAACACATTATGACTTCTCATTGTGGTTTGAGTTAGACTTAAAATACACTCTGTAAGTGTAAGTATGGTCACAGTGTTCATATTTATGTGTATGTATGTATGTATGTAGGTATGTAGGTAGGTAGGTAGGTAGGTAGGTAGGTAGGTATGTCTTTAAATAATTAGTTGTATGGGCCACATCTGGAAGCATGGCCCCCAGGCAGAACCTCCAGTCCCAGAAAAAGGACAATCTTGGAGCTAGGCCCTCGGCCCATGTGCCCGACACCAGCAGCTTTCAAGGGGTTAGTTCTGGGCCCTACTTCCATAAAGGATACTTGAGTGGACCAGAATGGACTGGGCAGACTGGGCAGCTATGGACCTGAGATCCAAACCTTGGGAAATACAGTAGCTTTGGGAACAACAAAGAAAAAAAGCTCATTTCTGTTAGGGTCTGGAATCGAAGGATGAGATTGCACAATTGAAATAAAGCAAAGCAAGACTTTATTCTTTCAGCCACAGGACCAGGGCCGCCACCTAAAGGGGGTGACCCCCACAGAAGTATAAATCAGTTTATATAGGGAGGGGATGAGAAAGGTCTAGCTTCTGATGACCTTTTTTTTAATTTTTCTTTTTTAATTTTGGGTCACACCTGACAATGACAGGAGTTACTCCTGGCTCTCCACTCAGAAATGGCTCCTGGCAGGCAGGGGGGATCATATGGGGTGCTGGGATTCGAACCACCACTGTCAATCCTGAATAGGTTGAGTGCAAGGCAAATGCCCTATTGCTGTACTATCTCTCCTGCCCTCTTCTGATGATTTTAAACCGTTTGGCTATTGTTTAGGATACCTTCCTACCTTTTCCTTGTGTCCTTTCCAGATCCGGCTACCTGATATGTCCAGGTATCTGGGTGGTGTTAGTAGAAACAAAACCTAAGAAATATACAGCAGGTGGCCCTTTACAAAATGGTGTCTTCTCCTGCTCAGAACCCAGTGGCCCACAATTTCTAGTGCTAGATGGTCATGCACTGTGAGAGGAGCAAACCCAGGATCTTGCACATGCATGGCATGTGCTCTACCTCTGGAGACATAGCCTCAGCTCCCATAGCTTTCTACTCTCTCAGTTGAGCTTCCTTCTGTTTCTGACCTTTGCTCTGAGCTTCTTTAGCCTAAGGTTGCTCCATTTCCTGGAGTTCTGCTTCTCCTTCAGAAGACTCCATGCAGTATTTCTCTAATATCCCTGAATTAGCAAGTACCTGGTAAGCCCCTTTGCATAGGACCCAGCTCATTCTCACAGTAATCCCACTCCAATTAGGAAATTACTGAGGTGCTGAGTTGTTTTTGTCCCAGCTGATACAGCAGTTAACCTCCGTAGGACAGTGCTTTCAAGGTTCTGTTATCAGTTGCTGGTACAGTGAATTGCCTGTAGAATGGGTCTTTAATAAATACTTATCTAGTGAAATCACTCTGTCTAATTTTGCTCCAAATATCATTTCTAGTGTTCAGACTGGGCAGGACTACAGATTTGTTAGCTCTAGGAGTTAGATGATGTTCCTGTAGCCTGAGATCATTAAAAACTTATTTTATGGGGCCCGGGAGATAGCATGGAGGTAGGGCGTTTGTCTTTCATGCAAAAGATCATTGGTTCGAATCCCGGTGCCCCATATGGTCCCCCGTGCCTGCCAGGAGCAATTTCTGAGCATGGAGCCAGGAGTGACCCCTGAGCGCTGCCGGGTGCCGGGTGTGACCCAAAACCAGAAAACAACAACAACAACAAAAAGCTTATTTTATGAGTCATTTTGTCTAACTTGGTTATTGATATGATGCAATGTAAAGAACCCCAAGAAGGGCTAGAGTGATAGAATAACAGGTAGGACTCTTGACTTGCAGGTGGCAGACCCAGGTTCAATTCCTGGCCCTCCATATAGTCCCTTGAGCACCAGCAGGAGTGATGTCTGAGTGCAAAGTGGAACATTGCTGAGTGCGGCCCCAAAACCAAAATAAAAAAATAAATAAAAAAGAGCCCCCAGTTTTGCTTTTAGCTATTTATTTTCATGAATTAAAATTAGTTTAATTTATGGAAATAAGAAAGGGGAGAGTTATATGTTTAAGAGAGAAGGTGGACTTCTCTAGAGGGAAGAGAACCCATAAAGTCAAAGAAAGGAGTTACATACCTGATGCTGAGATGTAAGTGACCTCAGGAATGGGGAGTGTGCCTGAACCGTTCTTTAAATAAAAACTTAAACATCAGTATTCTAAATGAACAAAGAACTGAATGATCCACAGGGTGAGTGGGGAAAATGGTTATCTGGACTTTAGAGATAAGTAGCCTTTGCATTCAATGGATTCTACAAACCTCCCTTTCCAGTATATACCTGGGAAGTTGGTGTATATTTGGGGAGGTGGTACATGCTATGAAATGGTAGGTTGGCAAGCCCTAACCCCTCACCTGGGCACAAACACAGTTTTTTTTTTGTCATCCTGGTGCTCCAACTGTACTGCCACCTTCTGGGTATATGTCTCGGCCAACCATTCTCCCCCAAATGGGCCAGAAGATTGGCAGTTTTCATTGGGAATACCCACTTTGTTCTTTGCTTTTCATTCACATGCACACATGTATTAACCTACTATTTGAGCTATTTATACCTTGTTCAAACTCCCAGAGAACCCTGTAACTAGTTAAAACTTTGCAAGAAATGACAACTCAACAATTAGGCTATGGAAAGAAAAGTAGAGGGGGTAGTTTATAAGTTGTATTAGGATTTTTGACATTCAGGTAGTGTCGAAAATACAGGCTACAAAATGTTCTCACATTCATATCTTTAACTGATGTTTATAATCAGTTTGAGAGCTCTTGTCAGCTTCAGTTTACAGATGGAAAAATAAGAAGCCGAGGCAAAGAGGAGGGAACACAGTGAAAGTTTTACAGTTAGTGGAGCAGGCTCGAGGATGGAATTGTAAATCTTTGACCCCCACTTTCTGTGATGCTAGTGTAATAATATAAAGAGGGCACGCTTGGAATAGGTGAGATATTTTCATAGGAATAGTAATGATGATGTGGTATTTTTCTCTTTTCCTTCCTGCTTCCATATAACACATTTCTGTTTTTGTTTCTCTCTCCCTCCCCTTTTATTTCTTCCAGCTTGGCTTCCTTAGCACCACCATGGCTCAGCCAGAGATGAAGCCCCCAATTCTCACTGGCAAATATCATCATGTTGACCGAGCCACCGGCCAGGTGCTAACCTGTGACAAGTGTCCAGCAGGGACCTATGTTTCTAAGCACTGTACCAACACAAGCCTGCGAGTCTGCCATAGCTGCCCTGTGGGAACCTTTACCAGGCACGAGAATGGCATAGAGAAATGCCATGACTGTACTCAACCATGCCCATGGCCAATGGTTGAAAAATTACCTTGTGCTGCCTTGACTGACCGAGAATGCACTTGTCCACCTGGCATGTTCCAGTCTAATGGTACCTGTGTACCCCACACACTGTGTCCTGTAGGATGGGGTATGCGGAAGAAAGGGACAGAGTTTGAGGACGTGCGGTGTAAGCAGTGTGGTCGGGGGACCTTCTCTGATGTGCCTTCTAGTGTGATGAAATGTAAAGCATACACAGACTGTGTGAGTCAGAACCTGACATTGATCAAACCGGGAACCAAGGAAACAGACAACGTCTGTGGCACCCTCCCACCTTTCTCCAGCACCACCCCACCTTCTCCTGGCACAACCATCTTTTCACGCCCTGAGCACATGGAATCCCATGAAGTTCCTTCCTCACCTTATGTTCCCAAAGGTAACTTAACCTTATGAGTTATTTACTTGAAGAAGGCTTTGTGCCCAACAGAAAAATCAACAGTGGGTTTTGTGTAAGGATATTTTCTGTATATGTATCTTCCATAGTTAGCCCTTGACAAAAGCCCCTCCAGTCTAGAGCTACTTAAATATGGAGTCTTTAAACCTCTTAAAACACTTAATTTCAGGAATGTTTATTGGTGGAGGTTTGTCAAATATTGAAGATGGTAAATCAAGATAGAAAATAGCACCAGTGGGGCTGAAGTGATAGCTTAATGGGTAGAGCATTTACCTTGCATATGGCCGGCTTGGGTTCTATCCCTGGCATCCCATATGGTCCTCTGAGCACTTCCAGGTATAATTTCTACGTGAAGGGCCAGGAGTAACCTCTGACTATTGCTGGGTGTGGCCCAATTCCCCTTGCTCCCACAAAATAAAAAAAAAATCACACCTGAGTGGGAAATAAGAATCAAGAGGCTTTTTATTCAGGGTGAAGCCTGAGTTCTCTCTTGAAAATGTAATTCTCTTTCTTCACACTTCTCAAAATAAATTCCGATAAAATTTTTTTGCTTTTCTGGAAAAGAAAGAAAGGAAAATAAAAAAAGAAAAGATAAGAAAGCACCAAAAGATACAAGACTAACGTGAGCCTTATTTAAATCACTTGACTTTTTCAGGCTTTCATTTGAAACTTGTCAGTATGTTGTAATGTAGATATTTGAGATCCTTTTCAGCTTCAAGGTACTTACATATTGCCCATTTGGAATAGAAACCTGAAAGAAAGGAGGGAGACTGGGAGAAAATACCATGGCTTCTAAAAAGGAAGGCAATAAATATTGGACCCTTATATACAGATCCAAAGTAGGGCAAAGAAAGGGGAAGAAGCTTTAGAAAATTGTAAATTTATATCACATGGAGGTATAAATGAACAGTCACAACTGGAATAGGAAACTGTTGTTGTTATTTTTTAAAATTTTGGGCCACACCCTGTTATGCTCAGGGATTACTCCAGGCTATGGGCTCAGAAATCGCTCCTGGCTTGGGGGCCCATATGGGATGCCAGGGATAGAACTAAGGTCCGTCCCAGGGCAGTCACATGCAAGGCAAATGCCCTAATGCTTTGCTATTGCTCCAGCCCCAGGAAACTATTTTTTAAAGGTGATTTTAAGATATGACATGCATCAAATATTTCTTTGTACTTGGGCAAAATGTATAGAATTTGTTTTTTATTTTCAGTTCCTTTGAAAATTAGCTTAACTTTTGAGATGTTAGCCAACTTGAGCTGTGCTGTCTCATACACTTCCACAGGGGATTACAGTTGACCTCTATGGTAATGTATAAAGGGGTCATTTTACAGCCACCATTTTGAAATCAAGCAGTAGGATTTGAGAGCCCCAGTAGCTGACCCAAGTTTCTTAGATGGCTGATACAGATCAGATCCTATCTCTGGGGATTCAGAATCCTGGCTGTCATTCTCCTTAGCAAAGACAACTTGTGATATTTTATCATCTTCATGGAAAGAAATTCTTAGCTATCACTGCAAATGTTATTTATCTGTCAATAGCAGATGCTAAGAATGTCTAGCCTTCTTTTATACACTGACCTCTCTCATTATTATTCACTGGTTCAACTTAGATTTGCATTTGCGCTCTTAGCTTTACTTGAGCATAGTCTCAATTTAACTCATGGCATCAAAGTAGTCTACAGGTAGGAGGAATAAAGGAATTACATTGAAACTAGTTCTCTGAATAATCAAAACGATTAATAGTTGAAGCTCGGAACATACTATATGCATAATATATGAAGCACAGGAGAAAGTGCTCCAAAGCTCACATGGCTGAGGATGCCCTTAGTTTGGGAACAAGGGAGGAAGTTTAGTTATAATTTAGCTTTTATTTTCTGCATAAAGAGGCTGCTAGGGTTTTTAGGAAAATGTGAAATCTAATTTTTTAAACTCTCTATTTTTATATATATATTTTTTAAGAGTTGACCAGGAGAGAATTTATAGCACCCCAGATATAGAAAAGCTTTTCCCCCCCTTCCTTACTCTTTTTCTCTAGGCATGAACTCAACAGAGTCCAACTCTTCTGCCTCTGTTAGACCAAAGGTACCCAGTGACATCCAGGAAGGGATAGTCCCTGACAATGCAAGCTCAGCGAGTGGGGAGGAAAATGTGAACAAGACCTTCCCAAAGCCCCAGATACTCAACCACCAGCAAGGTCCTCACCACAGACACATCCTGAAGCTGCTGCCGTCCATGGAGGCCACTGCAGGGGAGAAATCCAGCACACCCATCAAAGGTCCCAAGAGGAGCCCTCCAAGACAGAATGTCCACAAGCATTTTGACATCAATGAGCATTTGCCCTGGATGATTGTGCTTTTCCTGCTCTTGGTGCTGGTGGTGATAGTAGTATGCAGTATCCGGAAAAGCTCAAGGACTCTGAAAAAGGGACCCAGGCAGGATCCCAGCGCCATTGTGGAAAAGGCAGGGCTGAAGAAAACTGTGGCCCAAACCCAGAACCGAGAGAAGTGGGTGTACTACTGCAACGGCCATGGTGAGCATGCTTTTCTGTGTCTCCTTTCATCTCTCCAAATTCTTCTCCTTCCCCTCCTCAGCTCCCCTTTCCCCATGTTGTATGAAGGAATGGGCAAAGCAAAGGTTTCTGAACTCTGTTGTGCTCAGTGCGATTTGATCTGGTGGTGGATGGATGAAGAATCAGGTGGTCCCCGTGGATGTCATTAGTTCAGAACAAATAGCTTTTCTGCCTGCTGCCCTTGGCTCCTTCAAAGGAGAATATTCCAGAATTAGAGACCCAGAAATATGTAGGAACTTGGTTTAACTGTGGCATGCAGCAAGCGAGAAATTGAGTTCAGAGAGGTTTGGTGGTGCTGACCCAGGGTGAGAGTAGACTGTGTGTCTCTTGGTTGACTATTGGTCCCTTATTTGCCTCTGTAAAGATAAAAATTAGATAAAACAAAACAATTTGTTTTAAGTTTGCATTTTGAATGTGAGCTTCGTTTTCAAATTCCCATCACTTTTCTCACATATACTATTTCTCCCTTATTTTTTTTTTGGGGGGGGGGGCGGGGTGGCCCACAAGCAGCATTCAGGGATTACTCTTGGCTCTCTGTTCAGAAATTGCTCCTGGAAGGCTCGGGGGACCATCTGGAATGCCGGGATTTGAACCACCATTGGCCCTGGGTCGGCTGCTTGCAAGGCAAATGCCCTATCGCTGTGCTATCTTTCCGGCTCTCTCCCTTATATTTTTGACTCTAATTTCTATCAGAATAGGAAAGTCTTTTGAATTATTGATATTCCAAATTTAATATCAGTGATCACTTAAGGCTGGGTCCTACAATTTCTATCTGGTGATCTCTGTGTTGATACAGGTTGGTAAATCAATTGTATTTTTTTTTCTTATGAAGGCAAAAAATAACTGATAGAACTTGTTTCAGCAGCTAAGATAGATTTGAACTCTGTGGTTTTCAGACTCTGGCAGAAACTTTCATTTCTCTAACTCCTAAATGAAATTTCACCCTGAATTTTTGATAACCCCAATTCAGTGTCCTCTTTTCTCCTAAAGATATAAACTATCTTCTTACGTTGAGGTTTTAAGTTTGATCCCCAGCACTGATAATCTACCCCGTGTGACCTTGGTGGATCCTGAACACTGCTGACTATACGCACAACAATTAAAAAGAAATATGTGTAATAGGTTATAGTGCTATATAATATTTATATTTATAATATACACATACATGATGTTTGGGGGGGGCATACCTGGTGGTGCTCAGGCATTACTCCTGGCTCTGCACTCAGGAATCATTTTTGGTGATCTTAGAAGACCATATAAGGTGCCAGGGATCAAACCTAGGTTGGCTGTGGTGTGCATGGCCAACACCCACTGTACTATCTCTCTGGTCCCAGCACATGCATATTACATATATGCACATACAGAATTATTTCATGACTCCTTCACTTCTAGATGCTTCAGTGTATACTTCCTAAAATAAGAATATCCTCTTGGATGCAGAATTATTTTCAACCTCAAGAAATTGAATATGGCTATAGTATTTTAATCTAGCATCCCTATCCTGACATCAATTGACCTAGCAAGGCCCTTGATACCTTTTTTCCCCCTGGTATAGAATCAGTTTAGGATCAGCTCCTACTTCCATTAAATTGCCTTTAAGTAGCTTGTTAGAAGATTGTTCTGATATATCTAATTAGTGAAAACTGAGTGAACCTTCTGTTAGATTATGTAAATATTTGGAGCTGTACTCTCATTATTTGTCTTGTTAAAGAAGTCACTTTAGCTGTTGCATTTATGGATTAGGTTGTGATCAGCCTTATTTTCCAAATTCACTTTTGCAATGTAATTTTCAAAAATTTTGAGAGCACAGTTGCAGATGTAAAACAAGTTCATCAATGGAAAGCAACTTAATACAATGACCTTAGATATTCTTATAATCATAGTAACCTTGTAATCTAGTATGCCAGTATTCTTAAAACAATGTCCTATTTCATGGAAAAGAAAGGAAGTGCCAAATCAAACAATGTCTGACCATACCTTCTGTAAAAGCAGTACTTTTGCAATATGCTTTCCCAGTTAAATCACAATAGTCTTATTCAGGTGTGGCTACCTCATCCAATAGTTCAAACTTTCACCCTTGGTTTTTGCATTGGGATGTTCTATTTGAGGTGTTTTTCTGAAAAAGACCCTTTTTGAAGTTGCTCATCTCAGAGGTATGACCAGGTAAGATCCATACAAAGTGAGGTTCTGTTTAATACGTCATACAAGGTATACGAAGAGACCTCTAGAAACAATACCTTGCTGACATGAATGGAAATGCTTGATGAATCCTGGGCACCAGATAACCACATATAATAAGATCTTTCTCTTTCTGTTCCTTGTTTAATTTACACTGAATTGTTGTTTAGGAAGAAGATAGGAATAGAAAAAATAATTATAATTATATAAAATAATTATTATAATATATAATATCATGATATAATAATTATATTATCACTCATTTAACTTGACTCACCTTGAATGACCATCTCCTACCTTTGAATGCCCTTTTAGAACCTCAAAACTCTGAAACTTGATCATAGGCTCATATCTTTCTCTCCATCAAGAACAGTTTCTTTGCATCCATTAATCCCACTCTGCCTCCCTTGGATGTTTTTTTAAGTTGAACTTTGCAAAAACTGTGCTCTTAATTTCATGGAACCCTACTGATAGGTGAGACTATCAGAAGACCTTCTGGGAGGAAGCTGGAAGATTGGGTTCTGTGGTATTTTGGGTGCTTCCTTTCTGATGTCAGGTCAGCTGTCTTGTTTGGTAGGTTGGGACTGTTGTTGTTTCTTACAATACATCTTACTTTGTCAATAGGAATAGAAAGCCCTTGCAGAGCTTTTGTGCTTAAAAATGGAAGAGTCTGTAAGTCAGGTCTGAGTGTCAGATATGTCTGTTTTTCATGCTCTGTTTTCCATATTGAGGTATGCTAGGTTTATGTAACATCTAAACATTTTATTCTGTTTTGTTTTGATTCTTGGGCTGCATCCAATAGCTAGGCTTACTCCTAGCTCTGCACTCAGGGATCACTGACAGGCTCGAAAGGACCTTTAGGGGAGTTGGGGTTCAAATCTTGTGTGCAAGGCAAGCATACTAACCACTGTACATTGACTCTGGTCCTAAAAACTTAATTTCTTTTTGATTGCTATGAAGTGGAAGTACAAAATGTTATATGTTTAAAGTGAAGACTATTTCAGGATCACAATAATAAGGAGCATCTATGGAAAACAGTTTTTTTTTTTTTCCTAAAGTGTTTTGTCACCAAAAGCACAACATTGGGGCCTGGAGAGATAGCACAGCGGCGTTTACCTTGCAAGCAACCGATCCAGGACCAAAGGTGGTAGGTTTGAATCCCGGTGTCCCATATGGTCCCCCGTGCCTGCGAGGAGCTATATCTGAGCAGATAGCCAGGAGTAGCCCCTGAGCACCGCCGATGTGGCCCAAAAACAAAACAAACAAACAAACAAACAAAAAAAAAGCACAACATTGAAGCAACCTACACACAACTAGCTGTGCATCACATTGAGTATGTCAGAGATGATCACCAAGAAGTCATTCTTTAAAACTTTGGAAGAGAGAAAATTCTCTTCTGGGGCTGGAGAGATAATGCAATGGGTAAAGCACTTGTCTTGCACACAGCCAACCTGGGCTCAATTCCTGTCATCTATATGGTCCCCTGAGCACCAGCAGAAATGATTTCTGAATTTAGGGCCAGGAGTAGCTTCTGTGCATCACTAGGGGTGGCCCTGACTCATCCCCCCAATAAAAGAAAAGAAATAATCCCTGAGTACCAAAAGGAATTTTCCCCAGTTTCAGTTGTTGGTGAGAATAGAGGTGGCTTAGTTTCAGAATAATGGCTAATCTTTCACTATAGGAATGACTAGTTATCTTTCTCTCCCCCTCCCTTTCACTCTATCTCTTCCTATTTTCTTTATGTTTTCCTTTCTCAAATATTTATTTAAAAAAAGCATTAGTAGATAGTCATAAAATAATATAACCCAGCCTCCTAATGACTTATGGAATTTGAAGAGACTGGGTGATTAGCAGTAGAGTAGTGCAAACTGCCATGAAAATATGCATAGAGAAGGCTTCAGAAAAAGGAAATAAAAATGGATGTGATCTCTTTCCCATCATATTTCATTTTTACTTTCAGAATTGAGACTGCAAGAGCAAATGGATGGGGGAGGAAGGATAAGGGCAGGAGATGAAGGAACTTGTTGAAAATGTGCTCAGTTCCTGATTAGCATGTTCTTAGTCCCATGCAGTAGGAAGATAGTGAGTGAACATTTGACAGAAACAGTCATCTCTTCCTGTGTAATTTTTTAGTGCAGAGGACATAGAAGAATGATGTTCAAGGGGCCCGGGAGATAGCATGGAGGTAGGGCATTTGCCTTTCATGCAAAAGGTCATCGGTTCGAATCCCGGTGCCCCATATGGTCCCCCATGCCTGCCAGGAGCAATTTCTGAGCATGGAGCCAGGAGTAACCCCTGAGCACTGCCGGGTGTGACCCAAAAACAAAAAACAAAAAACAAAAAACAAAAAAAACAATGATGTTCAAGCCAACTGCAAAAGTGATAGTGAAGGCAGCTGGTCTTCTTTCATCTCTCAGGAGCATCAGTACAACAGTTTTCTGTCCTCTAGGGCACTACTTCTTAATTCCCTTTGCCCTTGTCTCCCATGGTTCTCTATCCACAGTTGTTTTAAGTGCTCTGGGAACAGAATCTGGGTCTTATTCTCAGTTTACTCTGCCTGAACAATATCTTAGTCTCCAGGAAGAGAGGTCTAGAACTGAGCTTGTTCCATTGTAGCTACAGGAATCACTACCTAAGTTAGGAACTGGGAGATGGTTTATAAGACTGGAGTACATGCCCATCATTTTGAGGTTCCAGGTTCAATTCCCATCACCAAGTGGTCACTTGAATACCACCAGGGTGGCCCTGCTGATCCCCAGGCCTCTTGAGCACTGTTTGGGAAATGAAAAAAGAAATAAATGAAGCTAATATTAATCTACATAAAAATATAGTTTCTCCTTTCTACCAACTTGAAAGGCTCAAGTCATGATTCATCTAGTTAAGATAGTAGTTATCATATTTTAACAAGACAGATAGGTATAGGACTTTTTCAATAAAGAAAATATCATTGGATAACTCTTCTCGAGAGCACCTATGACATTCATTCTCAAGCTTGGACTGGATTGTTTTCAGGTTACTTACTATTGGATTTTTTCCCAGGAATTTAAGCAAAAGGCTTAAAGTGTTTTTTTATTAAAATGAGCATAGACCAAGATGAGTTATTTTTTAAAACTAATGGAGGGACAACCATGATAGCAGTGCTCTAAAACATAAGAAAACCAGCAACAAAGATGGCCCCAATTCTCAGTCTTATTTGCATCTTTCAAGTGTTTGCATTTCACCATAATGGAAATGGATAGAGTAGCTAGCTGGAGGGGATCATGTGATCAAGGCCAGAACTGGACTAAGGCAAAATGGAGAGGAAAGCAATATCCTAGAATAGAAATTACATCAAGAAGTCTGAGTTCTCAAATACTACTTTTGCCATTGTCTAGTCATTTCACTTAATGCTGTTTACTTCTGTGGACACCTGTTTATAGCACACAGAATTTATTATAATAGTATGTAATAAATAATAAAGATTCTAAAGTCTGGTTCCACTTACCATGTGATCGAGGGCAATCTATTTAGCTTTTTAAATTTTTCTTTTGTATAAAATAAAATAAAATGGGGGAATGATGATAATGCATGGAAGCTGTGATGGCTAAATAAAAGACTGTGTGCCTGGTACTTAGGACCTTATTGGTTACACAGCTATTGGTCATCAATACTGGCAAGATGATGAAGAGAGATAGGTGTGCTCCATCATTACTACAAAGATCCTCTCAATAATGGTCTATGTTCTCTGCTAATCTTTCATTAGTTTTGACTTGTTCGTGGCTCATAATAAACACAAACAAGAAAAATTCTTCCTCTTCATAAGACACAAAAAGTACTTTGTGGGGCCCGGGAGATAGCATGGAGGTAATGCATTTGCCTCTCATGCAAAAGGTCATCAGTTCGAATCCCGGTGCCCCATATGGTCCCCCGTGCCTGCCAGGAGCAATTTCTGAGCATGGAGCCAGGAGTAACCCCTGAGCACTGCCGGGTGTGACCCAAAAAAGGCCAAAAAAAAACAAAAAAAGTACTTTGTGTTTCTGTAGTGTCCAAATTACCACAGAAAAGAGCTTATTAGAGGTTGAGGTTGTGGTCCTATGACCTGCACACTTGTCTACTGGTTTGATTTCTTGATGCTACAACAAGAAAACTAGAAAAAGGCAAAAAAAAAAAAAAAAAAAAAAAAAAAAAAAAAAAAAAAAAAAAAAAAAAAAAAAAAAAAAAAAAAAAGAAAGAAAGAAAGAAAGAAAGAAAAAGAAAAGAAAAAGTGTTTTCCTCTGCAAACAAAGTGTGATACTTTTTTCTTTTCAATTGTCCTTGGCTAATCGAACCTGCAATTTTATGTAAGGGCCGAGCATGCTGTCAAGTGCTGCAGTGCCTGGGATTGGCAGTACTTGGGGACCTCTAGTAGTGTTCAGGCAATTCCAGGCTGTATTCACTCAGCTATGTTAGGAAGCCATGTGGTGCTTGGGATCAAACGGCAGATTAGCCTCATACTAGGCATGTTCCCTAACTGATACACTATCTCGTAGCACCAGGCATGATTTCTCTTATTGCTTTACTCTACTGTGGCAGACAGTGTTTTCCCAAATGGATCAGAGAATCGAGCAAGACTTCTTGTGACCATTCACAAAAATGTGGAACTGTCCTCTCCAGATTTGATTCTGTGAATCACAAAAACTAGAAAACATTTTAGGTTTTTGAAGTTGCTCAATTCTTTTTTCAGTATGAAGATAGAAAAATAGCCCAAGAAACAAGTAAATGATGATTGTGGTTGGTGCCAGGAGCTTTTTATTTGTAACCACAGGTGCTTGTCCTGTTGGGTAGTTTGTCCATTCTGAGTTTTACTGTCATTGTGTTGTCTCTTAGAAGCTGCTTCTCTCCAGCCTCCTGGTGGCTGCAGCACTTGGAGGAACAGTATGCTGGCTGTGTTTGGGTTTACTCTGCCTTGAGCTCAAAGATCACTCCTGGCAGTGCTCAGAGAGCCATAGATGATGTCAGAGATCAAACCTGGGGTTGATTGAACCTGGGTTAGCCACATGTGAGGCAAGCACCTTTCCTACTGTACTATCTCTCTGACTCTATTTCCTTCCTTCCTTCCTTCCTTTCTCTTTCTTTCTTTTCTGGAAGAAACTCTGGGTTCACTTTCACTTTCAGGGGAATATCTACCATGAATTTATCTGTTAGACTAACTAGAGCCATGAGAAGGTGACAATGTAGCTTGGGTCCAGTCTCTATTTCTCCTTTTCATCTATTTGTTCAGGGAATTGATATACTTTTGAATGAAGTGAGTCACAAAGTGGATTAGACAAATGCCTGGAGCTGTAGACTTCAGTTCTAGCCTGATTTTCTTCTAGAGAAATTGAGAAGATTAATTCGATTACATTTAATTTAATTTTTTTTCAGATATTACATGAAATATCTCAGTACCCACACAATACTTCTTGAGAATGGGGAGGAATGGAGGGAGGGAGGGAGGATATACTACTTGGGAAAAGGTTATCTGAACAGCAGAAGTAAGAAAGCATTGATGGAAATGCTCAGTTCTCAAAGGTGGGATTACATTGCCAAAGAGTTATTCTGGTTGAGATTACTGTAGATTGTGAGCATTGAAGTCCACATCTATTCTGTTAGTCAAAGTCTGGAATAATCCAGGTCAAAACCTTTTCTCATTTTATTTTCATAAAATGAAGACACTTGAGTCTATCACAAGAATATACCTTCATTGACCCATGTAGGTATTTGCTATCACTCAACGTACTGCTGTCCAGCTGTCCGTCACAGGAGAGAGTGAATGTCCTGATTGGTCACATAGTGCACTGAGGGAGGGAAGACAATGCTATGAATCAGAGATAAAAGGCCCAACACCAAGCTGATGTCAGAGGATCATGGCAACACAGAACTTTCCCCCATTCCCCCATGCTTGTAAGGGATAGGTCAGGGCAGCAAAAATTTCCTCTTTAATCAGGACACATGGTGAGGGGAGGACCAAAAAAATCTCACTCTTTGCATGTTTGTTGTGAGATTTACTGCTAGCATGTTTGAGCTTGTCCTGTTATGACAGAACCAATGTTTTCAGTCTTTCTATTGAATACTTCTAGGATGCCACTTGGACTGCATGAGAGTTGAGAAGACCCCTCATAGCTTTCAGCCATTTCTGAATGTTTTGGTTGATTTTGTTTTCAGGCAATACCCTCCAGTGCTCAGGGGTTTCTCCTGGTTCTCCTCAGCTCCTGGTGTGGTTTGTAAAGGCCTGGGGATTAAACCTGAGTTGGCTGCATGCGAGGCAAGCACCCTATCAGCTGTACTATCTTGGGCTACTATTTCTGAATTTTTATGAGAGAAACCTGGCTCTTATGAGGATCGGGGAACCCTGGTGACAAACAGAACTTTCAAGAACAAGTTTGTGTGGTTACAAAGGGAGCATTGTTGGTAAATGCGTTTTCTACTTTGGAAAAGCTCTCATTTAAGCTGATGGGAGTCCAATAGCTCATTCTGTCTTTCTGTGAAGAGCACCTAGCATCCGGGATACACATATGTTGGCAATGTCTTAATAAGAGGGATAGGCATAATAGAAATAACTGTTAGAATGACAAATACAAGGTTTATTAGATAGTAAGGGCGAGGGGCTGATTTCATAATATGTGGTGATTGGTGCCTTTTCTATACACAGAGAGGTATAGGAAACTGTTCTCTGAAGATTTTATGTATTGCAAACCAATGGTAAGCCAGCAATATTTATTTAAAAACAGAGATTTAGAATTTTGTTACATAGCCATCCTCTTCGCTTCCTATATTCTTATCATGACTTATTAATATAAACATTACTTTCCCTGGTAAATGAAAATCTTAAATTGCATTTTCATAGTATATACATGATTCTTTGTAATTTACTGGTACTCTGTGTTCAAATTTCACAAGATCTTCTAAATGGGATCTTTGAAGGCGGGGAGGATAAGTGTTACTAATATAAAAGTGTAAAGTAGGGGTGGTGGAAATAATTTCCTTAGTTTTGTGAAAAGCAATGTCCATGTCGGCTTTCATCTAGAGTCATGCTTTCCACCAGTCATCTCAGAGGCCCAAACAAAACACTTAGCACAGCATTTATCACACAGCATTTTTCTGTGAGCATGACTGCCATGAATTTCTTCAGGGAAAAGTGCTGTGAGTGATATTAGATAAGAGAAGTAGTAGTTTGTGTCGCAGGTTACATAATTTTTCTTCTGCTTTTTGCTGTATAAACTTCTGTTTGAAAGGAGTTGTTCAGATGTCGAATTATTTTTTAAAGAAAAGTTAAAGGTTAGTCTGTCAAATTCTGACCTGCTGTCACTTTTGACTGAGTGAAGCCAGAAAAAGAGTTTATGAAATAACCCTTTTCTCTATGCCCTGTGCCTGGCTACTGGAAGCAGTTTGGGGAAGAGCTGGGGAGAAGTTGGTAACCAGATTCACCTTTCAGGAATTCCAAAGCAAATATGAAATTAAATTTGAAAAATGACCATATTAAGTTTCTATCATTGTCACTTAATTAAAATTTTAAACTTCAATTTCCAAGGCAGTAAGTAGCCTGGAACTCGATTTTCAGGGACATAGCATATTTTATGTTTCTTTAGAGAAAACTTTGAAGTTGGAGAGCAGTGGGAGTCATGGAGAATTGTATGACAGTTCAATGGCTAACTCTCTTCCTTGATAGGAGCTGGCAAAGGCCAAGGAAAGAAAGTTGACTCTCCAAGTTTGGCCAATTGGTTAGATAAATGACAGGAAGGGTGTCCTGACTCTTGAACAGTGTGCTTTGTCCTTTGCTAGTCAGTGTCATTAGTCAGAGGACTGCAGCATTCAGCTTAGTTTGTGAAAACTGTAACTCCAAACTCTTGAATGACATTCGAAGAGCCATTTACCTGTGAAGATGCTGGAGACAGGTTGGGGCAACCAACTACCAGTCCTTTGGCCATTTACACAGACTCAGGAAGAAGGTGAAAGAATCAGAGATGCAGATTCGTCTCAAGGGAGGAACACCATCTGGGTTGCTATTGTGACAGTAATGGTCCCTAGAGGATCATTAAATCAAAGGGGAAATTGGGACTTGTCTACATGCTTCCCCAGCCTAATTGGGTGATTTCAGGTTGCATGAGGTGAAAGAACTGGTGCTGGGAAATGCATCAGGAAAAGTTGGCAGTCATGAAAGAAGTGTAGTTCTGACAGCCTAACCTAATCCTTCTCATTGTTAGGTGAAGTCATCAATTCCCTTCTTTGCTCCTCAATGACTTGCATTTTTTGTGAATCTGTTGTTTTGTTGACATCATTGAATTAAGATTAGCTTTATTTGGAGAAAAATTCTTGTTTGTCTTTGAGTAACACCCAGCAGTGCTCAGGGCTTACTCCTTTCTGACTCTGCACTTTAGGATCACTCCTGACAGACATTGGGGGACCATATCAGATGCCAGGGATCAAATCTGAGTCAGTCATGTACAAAGTATGTCTTACCTATTGAGTTCTCTCTCTCTCTCTCTCACTCTCTCTTTCTCTCTGTGTGTGTGTCTAAAATGTTTTATTGAAATTTGTTTGTAGGAAAATTTCTCTAAGGGTACCTTTGGCATGCTTTATCTCTGACACACTGGTTCTGGAAGGAGAGATTAATATAATACTTTATGTTTATAGAATGCACATTAGATGCCAGGCACTGTTCTGTGAGATTTTCGTGTGTTTTCTGAACCATCTTATAATGTTGCCCAGGCTTTTTTATATATGAGGAACAGAGGCTCAGAAACTGGAGTGATAGCACAATAGGTAGGATATTTGCTTTGTACATGGTCGGCCTGGGTTTGTCCCCTGAGACTGCCAGGAGTGATTTCTGAGCGTAGAGCCAGGGAGTAAACCCTGAGCATGGCTGGGTGTGGCCCAAAAACCAAAAACCAAACCAAACAAAACAAACAAAAAAAACAGAGGCTACAAACAGATGAAATGACATGACCTAAACCACACCTTGAGTCTGTGGTGAGCCAGATTAGGAACTTGAGCATTTGGCTTTCTATGTGGCCTGACAACTAGAGAGCTACACTGTTCTCTCTTTTGTCTCACCATCCTCTAGAGAACAAGGGAGGGTGCTGTCAGCAGACAATTGGAACTTTGTATTCAAAGAAGCAACCAAGACTGTCATGCATATATTATTGCAATATATTTCTCATTTATTTCTGTCTCCACTTTTACAATCTTATAGGGAGTGGGGATTGGTGGGCAGACATTCGGAGGCTTTATATTCAAAGATGTAACCAAGACTCACAAAGATGTATTTGATAGGAATGGGCTCGGATGAAGTGGCAACATTTATGCTTGCATGTGTGTGGCATTGGGCTCAATCCCTTGCTTACAAAAAGAGAGGGGTGATGAGTCCTGAGAGCCCTGAGACTTGAAAACCTCCAAATCAACCCCCCAAAATAATGAAGTGAAGGATGAGGGCTGGTGGGCAGATTGACTTTACTTGAAAACATTAGCCCTAACTGTGCAACTATATCCAACTGTGAGCCTTTTGGTTTTCTCATCTGTGACATGAACATAGCGTCTATCTCTTAAGGTTAATAGTCAGATTGTATGGCATTACCTGTATCTCTAATACAGCTTCTAGCTTCTCCTTTTTTTCTCTCTCCACGGGATGAACCAGGCTAAAGCATTAATAGAGAAAGAAGGTCAGAGCAAAAGGGCCATTGCATTTGATTTTTTAACCCAAAAGAAATCCATTAGGGGTCAAATTTAATGAGTCATATGGACCAAGAGAAATTGCTGTAGAAAAAAAATTCTGCAGTAGGGATGTTGGCCTTAAAATCTGGTTAATGAGAATAAAAAGTGCCAGCAAAGAGAGTGACAGTTTGACAAATGTGGTCAAGTCTGGTCTCTTTAGATGGAGAAAAGTAAGCATAAACTTGTTCCTGTAGTCAGTGTGTGGAGGACCCGTTGAGTGAATCATGTTAAGCATCCTAAGGAAATGGGTGCAGGGATGACACCCCATGAACCAGAGGGCTGAAGTTGAGGGCTGGAAACCTGCTTCATAAGAAACATGGGGGAGGCGAGAATGGGGGTCGCCTTGCTTGGAAAAGGAAAAGTACAGAAAGAAGAACCTTGTGGGCCTGATTTTACTCACTTAAATCATGGAAGTGTTAATCCAAGCATATTGGAAGGCTTCTTTCGCTCCCAGACCTTATACTTCGATTATACATAAATTAATACCAGAAGTTAAATGTAGCTCACACTTTTCAGCCCTTCCACATTCCCAGACTTGAAACCTCCAGATCAAGTTAAAGTGCAAACGAGCTACCTTGGTGGTTGAGCTTCTTATTTGCATAACTGTGGTGCCCTGGTTGATTTGTGAAACCATTCTAAGGAGAAACAGAGTGGTTTGAGAAACAGGATATAATTTGCATGATGCATTTATTTAATAATTCAGGCCCTGTCTTTGAAACAAGTTATATTGTCGATCTGGCAATATATTTTTTCTGTTTCATTTTTCATGCCTTTATTTACAACTCACTGCTCCCCAAAAAGCAAAACTTGTTTCATCCTACATTATCTGGCAAAGAAGCTAAAATATCCTTTTCCACTCACCTTGTCTTTATTTCTTAGGATCTAGGTTGTTCTGGACCTTACGTTGAACTGAGAAACAATGTTTTCTTTTATTTTTTAATATAATAATAACCTTTATTTTAACCAAAGTGGATTACATATCTTTCACAGTAATATTTTAGGTATATATTGACATTGAATCAGGAGAATTCCCACCACCAAAGTTGTCCTCCCTCCAGACCCCCCAGGTCGCTAGTATAAGTGGTCCCTTCTGTATCTAGCTTGAGAAACAATGTTTTCCTGTTCTTTATTGAACAAGTGAGGAAAAGCTGGTTTTTATTGGTGGTTGTAAAGTAGATACAGCTCTCAGATTTACAACTCTAAATGTTTCATCTTACCAAGGTAGCAAGAAGATGTAGAAGATTCCAGAAAAAGAAGTGGAATTGCGATTCTGTTTTCTTTGTACAGTTATTTTCTGGAATAGTGGAAGTTGGTTACATGACAGAGAATTAGCTTTGCTCATTGTATATTCAAACAGGCTCAATGTACTCTAATCAGGTTTTTAGGAAAAGCTGAAAACATTTAATCAGAATTATTATCTTGGGGGAGGAGATGCCAGGGGTCCACTGATGAGTTTTAGCCAACTTGGCCACTGGTTCAGTACAATGAACTGAAAATGGGGTGCTATTCTTGCCTTTTGGCTCCGTGGCCTCCAGGGATGCTAGTTAGGGAATCATGGTTTGCCTGAGATAGAACATGTGTTGGGTGCATGTTATGTACCATGACCTCTGTACTATCTCTCAGACCCCCATTTGAATTAATAGTTATGTAGTGTAGAAAAGTAAAGGTGAAATGATGTTTGTTAGAAATTAGGTAATAAGTTCTCCACTTTAGTTTCTTCTTCAGTGAGGTATCGGGCCAGAACGATAGTAGATAATAGAGCCAGAATGGCAGTTGCCTTGCACTCATCTTTGAGCATTCCATATGGTCTGCTGAGTCAGTCCTGAGCACACTGAATGCGGCCCCAAAAATCAAAACAAAACAAAACAAAACAAAAACCCTGAAACTATTGAACATTTGTACAAAATTAGGAGATGCAAATATGGCATAACTCTGACTAACTTAAAAAAGAAAGATTTCTGGGGCCCGGGAGATAGCATGGAAAAAGGTCATCGGTTCGAATCCCAGTGCCCCATATGGTCCCCCATGCCTGCCAGGAGCAATTTCTGAGCATGGAGCCAGTAGTAACCCCTGAGCACTGCCGGGTGTGACCCAAAAACCACACACACACAAAAAAGAAAGATTTCTGCTTTATTGTGTGTGTGAGTGTGTATATGTTTTCTTTTATATATAACATATATATATATATGTATATATATATATATAATTTGTTTGTTTGTTTTTGGGTCACACTTGGCAGTGCTCATGGGTTGCTCCTGGCTCTATGCTCAGAAATCACTCCTGATAGGCTCGGGGAACCATATGGGATGCCAGGATTCGAATCACTGACCTGCATGCAAGGCAAACACCTTATATCTTTCCGGTCCCTGCTTCTATTATATTTTTGTTAACTTTTTAAAACTTTATTTAAAGAAAATGTTTCATATAGTTGACATAATTGACCGTAATACATTTGTTTCCAGATAAATGAGAGCAAAATTATTAAAAAAAAAAAAAAAGGAATAGAAATAAAAAAGAAAAAGAAAAAGGAACAGAAAACATTTTAAAAAAGGAGAAAAAGTACAGGAACAAGTACATTTGTGAAAAATATTGTATCTCTTGAGGAAATCATTAGTACAGTGGCAAAGCATTTAGTAAGCTGTTAGCTGTCCATTCTGTTAAATTGATGTATTCCTATACAGATGACAGCATCAAATGAAGTTGTCCAAGAATTCAAAGCATTATTATTATTATTATTATTATTATTATTATTATTATTATTATTATTATTATTTTGGTTTTTGGGCCACACCCGGCGGTGCTCTGGGGTTACTCCTTGCTATCTGCTCAGAAATAGCTCCTGGCAGACACGGGGAACCATGTGGGACACTGGGATTCGAACCAACCACCTTTGGTCCTGGATCGGCTGTCTGCAAGGCAAACGCCGCTATACTATCTCTCCGGGGCCCAAAGCACTATTATTAATATTGTGGCTTTTAGGGGCATGTTCTCGACTGATAGGCTTCTAGGAAGATATAGGGGGATGCCTGCATACGCTCCAAAAGCCCTAGCGTTAATCAGCCCAATACTGGCATATCTTAAATTTGGTCAGATTAGTATCCCTTAAAGGAATTATGGAGGGGTGATGAGATAGGGTTATTAGGAAAATGGTCACTGTGGGTGATAGAAGCAGCAGACATATCTTTAGCAGGGCTGGGTCTTGGCCTGTCAGCTTTCTGCTGTGTAACTAGTGT